>VZTV01076664.1:1673-24391 GCA_013400875.1 Anhinga rufa
CCCGACGGCAGGGTGGCTCCTATTCGCGGCTCACCACCGCCGAGCCAGAGGAGCAGGCAGGGGGAGGATAAGCCCCGCTTTCAGGGACCGGCGCTCCAAACCACTCATCACTGTCACCGAGCTCGCTCATGCCTTGGCCCTAAACACCGGCGATTAATAAAAGTTTACTGTCGCTTTTCTCCAGTAATTACACTCAGTCTGCGGGCCGGGGAAAAAAACCGAGCGGGCTCAGACCTGCGGGGATGCTCCACCGCTCGCCCAGCCGCGGCGGCCAGCGCCCTCCCTTTGGCTCGCTTCTCTTCCCCGCCAGGAGAACTCGCTTCTCTTCTCCCCCCACCCCCCCTACTCCCCGCTCAAGGAAAACCTGCCAACCACGACGGAGACGAGGGGAGAAGCGAGCCCCCAGCCCGCACCCGACGGGCCCCGACGGCCGGGCGGCCCCGGCGGCGGCGGCGGCGGGAAACCCGGCGGGGTCCGGCCCCGCTCCCGCCCTGGCCCCGGCTCCCGTGAAGTCAGGACCGAGCCTCGGCCGCGTGGGTTGGCATAGATTTATTGGCTTGAGCGGAAACTCACCGGTTTACGCTGCCGAGGAGAGTTTGAATGGATGAGGACTGAGAAAAGCTGCCGAATTTTGCCAGTAATAAGGCTGGAAGAATGGAGTGCTAATACTGAATTATGCATGTACTCGGGAGGAATTACACAGCACCAGACTCGGGCTTCTAAACAGGGAGTGCCAATTTTCTAATAACTGTGTAATATGCTTATTTATACCATACAAGGACTTACAAACCTCATTGTGCACAGCAGCTGGGTCATATTTCTTTACCCTTCCATTCCTCAGGCTCTTTTGCCAAAAGACTGGTACCAAACACTTCTAGGCTGAAAGGAAAACACAAAATTAAATTGCAAAGAAACGATGACGGGAAGCATGGGTAAGATAGGGGCTGACATGCAGCCCTTTCATCTTAAGCATCTGCCTAAAATAGATGCGCTAAGCGGGAATATGCACGGTTTTAAATGCAAGTGATTCTCTGCTGCTAAATCGTTCAGTCGAATTATCCGCCTGGCTTTGCCTGGCCTGGGCACGTTGGTAGGCTCTAGGGCTTTGTTTTAGACCATTGAGTAAATATTTTAACGAATGTTTTAAAACGTTCTAAACTAACGTGTGGCTCAGTCTTGCACCAAGCTCCACCGAAACCGGGTAAATCAAACGAATAACCGTATTCCGATTTGGTTTTAAATATCTGGGGATATGTGATGATTTTTTCCCAGAGTACCAAGTGTATTTACCCCTGGTAATTTCAAGCAAAGCCGTGCAGGATGCAAACAGGCAATGTTCACTGCGTAACCTGTAATAATTAAACTATGAACGAATATTCACGTTGCTAGACTTTTATTTTTTAAAGCTTAAGTATTTTACAAATAAAAGCAAACGCTTGGGGAATTGTTTTAATTTCTAAAACTAACACTAATTTTGTCTTAATGGTCTGGATTTTTATTTTTTAATATGCTGTCTTACTACTTTTTAAAGTAGCATTTGGGAAAATAACATTTCAAGTCCATTGTACATTTTGTACAGAAGAGGCTTTACTGTGAGCTCAGCAACACTCTGTAAGAATGAATCAGAGATCTGATCTGCGTAAGAATGATCAGGAGATCACTGCCCTGGTGAACGTCAGCCTGAGCTAGTCCCCAGTGGTCTTTCCTAGCCAAAGGTCTGATTTAACTTCAAAATATATATTAAAAAAAAAAACCCTCCATCTGCTTTGCAATTACTTTTTTGTTTTTTAATAAAAAGAGTGCTAAAGCTACAGCGTGCAGGAGCATGGGAGCAGGCAAACGGGGCCACGCCGAAATGGAAATCATGGTTTAAAAAATAAAAGCAGAACAATGCCCGGCGCTCAGCGCGTTGTGATTTTTATGCAGGCTGGCTGCAAGCACCACGGCGGCCGCAGCTCCGCTCTGCTTCCTGCACCACGCCAAAACGGTGCTGCCGGGCCGGGGTCCGAGCAGGCCCTGCCATCGTTGCTCCGCACGCGGCGGCGGCCACCGCCATTTACAGCAGGTCAGCGGGTCAGCACCTCTGGTCGCACAAGCCCCCTGGTTGGATGTGCCGTGGTCACCGGCACCGCCGGGTAACCTTGGCCGAGGCTCAGAGGACAGCTCAGAGAGAAGGGACTCGGGCGGCGGCGTGGGTCGGGGTGGCAGCCGGACGTGTGCGTGGAGAAGGGAGAGCAGCCCCAGGGCAGCTCAGCGTCCTGCGGGGACCTTGGTGGAGTGGGAGGAGGACGCATGGAACCTCCTGGGTAAGCTGCTCTGGAGCACATGGGCTACGAGCAAAACCGAGACGCACATAAATCCACTAAGTGACAACACTGCAAGTCACTTCTCACCAGGCAGGAAGAAAAGAGGAGAGGCTTGTCTCAGAAGCCTTGCATCAGAGCAAGAAACTGCCTTAAGGTATTGCAAAACCAGACCAGCGCACTCTTAGAGCAACACATCGTGGCTCTGCACAGCACACTTGGCATCATCCCCCCGTCACTGTGCAGGGGCTGAGGGGCTCAGGGCAATTCCTGCCCAAAGTGATTATTTAATTTGGGCTGGGGGTGAGCAGGAGGTTACTACTATGGGAAATCACTGTTCCTCAGGGTGAAGAGGAATCTGGGTGAGAAATTCCCAGAGGGAGGGATGAAGGCAGCCAGCTGCCAGCGCTGTTTCTGCCCTGGAGCTGGGTGCAGACCCCTCCAAGCCCCCGGTGTGGCACGGCACGCTGCTCCGCCGCCGCAGCTGGGACCAGTCAGGTCAAACAGCCACGTTTAAATGTTACACCCCGGCGTGGACTCTTGCCTCTGGGACAGACCTCAGTCAACAACAGCCCGAGCAAGGCAGCACAGCAACACACGCTCGTGTGCCGCTAGTGCCTGGTGAGCACCGCTGTGCTTTGGGACGGAGGCTGCAGCCCATGCTCCCGCTGTTTACCTTAGTGTCCCAGTTGCTATTTAGGCAAAAGCATCATCTCAGCCATCAGCAAAGCCACCACTTCCCAGGCCAGTGCATGCAAGTCCTCGCTCCCTGCCAGAGCCCACGGCTCTTCTTGGCCAGTCCCTTTCCACCATGGTGCTGCCCAGGGGAAAAACCTCCTCCTTCTCCCTGGGCTGGGGCCAGAGCCCGCAGCACGGCAGCAGGTCGAAGCAGGGCTCGGCACTGTACCTACGGGCAGGGGGACACCCCCTCTTTTGGGCTCACAGGAAACACTAAACCAGGAGCACATGGGGACCCTGGGGATTTAAACGCTTGCCAGATGCCTACGATAGCTGTGTATCATGTTCCTGGGGGTCAGTCCTGTCCTGGGTTCTTGCTAAATCACCCAGGGCAGGTTTAAGGGGCGTGAGGCTTTCAGGGTGCGGGGAGGCCGGTGTGATTTAAAAGGGCGGAGGGGAGCGGCAAGCAGTGCAGGTGGCCAGCCTCCGAGCATAGAGGCTCACAGGCCGGAGTGGACAGACACAAACACACGTCCGGATGTGGAGTTGCCGGCAAGGAGGTGGCCAGACGGGATGGAGGAAGGCGAGGTGAGAGGCAGATGAGGGAGGGGAGGAAGGGAGCTGCTCAGGGGTCTGGGGAGCAGGAGAGTGCAGCGGGAAGGGGCCGCCTCTGGGAGGGGTTTTGCCACCCAGGACAGCGCCATGGCCTCGGGTTTCTGCCCCCCAGATGAGGGGGGAGCAGCTGCAGGGCCAGCCCCAGCTGGGAGGCTGCAGAGGCACTGGGGAGCTGGTGGTGGGGAGGGAGGGAGGGAGGGAGGGGGAATAAAAGGTCCTTCCTAGGAAGCAGGTCGGCAAAGCCTGTCAAAATTCACCACTGCATCCCTCTGCTGTCAGGACATGCTGGGTTGGGATTTCCCCCGAGCATCTCCCATAAAGAGGCAAACCCTTGGGCCAGGTTTGGTTCCCAGTAACTCTGCTCACCAGGAAGCCGCCCCACACTGCCAGCCACCCTCCGGGATGTGGCAACAAGCTCCCTGCTCCATCACATCCCTCCCACGCCTCCGTCTGCTCTCAGGACACTGCGATGAAACACATTCCTTGGGCTGCAGCGGCGCAGGACCAGGCCTGGGACAAATGCCGTTCTCCATTTTGAGCATTTTCCTCCTCGTCCAGAGAGTGGGATTGCTCTGAAAGCAGGGCTCGGCCTTTAGGGTGGCTTTGCCCCTGTAGTAAGGGGGGGAAGAGCTGCAAAAAGGCATCATGCTCCCATTCCTTGGGGGGGATTCTCAGTAGGGACAAATGGGAAGGGAAACGATAGCCAACTGGGATGGGGCCTAGAAGCTGGGAATTTCTGCCTGGTGGGACGTGACTTGCTGTGGAACCCCAAATGCTGCAGGTAGAAGGAGGGAAACGGGAGAGAGGGAAGAGATGAAGTGCTGAAGCAGAGTGCGCTCCCTCTCCTGCATCTGCCCCTGGCTCCAGCGAGGAGAGAAAGGATGGCTGAGATTCATTAAATAAAGAGACAGGAAAACCTTGCTTAAAGAGCTGTCTGGGAAAGGGGCCATTTCAGGCCTGCTGTATGCAAGTGCCAGTGATTTGGGGCCAGAATAGACAACGGCTAAATATTCCTCCTGACTCTGCTGTGCAGGGAGCTGCTTTCAAGCGTACCAGTTACAGAAAGTCGTGAGGAGCTTAATGGTGCTTTTCTGCCTGGGATGGGAGACCAAGCTGCCTCCATCAGGAGAATGGAAGGAAAAAGGTCCCCAGAATTAGCAGTTTTCCTTCTCACACAGTAGCTCAGGGCACTGACCTGGCGGTGCAGCGAGGCCGGGGCAACTTCAGCTGGAGGGAGAGCCTCACATATCCACAGCCCTGTGTTGAATGATGTGGGCACACGTGTCTCACCATGCAGTGGGAACAGTGAAAGGGATGGAAAAGGGGCTTCTTGGTCCTCTTGGTCCATCTGCACCTGTCATAAACCAGAAGGTGAAATCAGGAGCAGTGGGGACAGCAGGAGATGGAGCCCTGTTGCTCAGTGCAACTGGACAGAGAAGATTTGCACCACCGAGCTTCAGCACAACTGCTACGGAGGGAGACAAGGAGCTTCTGCCCCTGCCATTTCCTGCACTTAGCTGGGAGCCAGCTCTGGGAGGGGGTGAAAGGGGCTCTGCCCCAGACCCCAACCACTGCTCCACCACCATGAGCATGTGCCCAAGCTGGCGGAGGGGACAAGTCTCCCATCCTGATGCAGAGAAACCAGGAGCTGAGGGTCCCATCGCTCCTCTCCCCTGCTTTGCCGTGTTCCTCACTGCTCTGGATTGAAAGTGTAAAAAAACACGGATAAGAAATGTTGGTCAGTGGTCTGTGTACAAACATCCTTCTCTGCGTACCACACATACTCAGCACTTCCAGTGAAGGAGGACGCTGCGGTTTTACCTCTGTGCTGGTGCCACCAACGCAGCGCAGAAAAGCTACGGAGCTCCAGATGAACGCCCTGAAACAGATGAAATCAGCCGGGAACACCCGATACTCATTCCCACAAGGTTACGGTAAAGGTTGGAAAACGAAGGAAGTGCTGCACTGGCATGCTGGCAGCAAATCAAAGCACATGACATTAATTAAAGCATATGTTAGGAATAGGAAATTAAGCTAAAGCAACATTTCATCTACGGCGTCTTCTCTGGGCACTTTAGAAAGGGTTTAAGTTTACTGTAGAGAAAGAGAAATGAGGAGGCTGGTGCAGAGGATAGATGTGCGGGAAGTTAAAAGAATTAGAGGAGAGTTTTAAAAGCTTTAGACTACACACTCAAGGTCATGTTCACTCCCTGTATTTATTTTGAATTGTGAGTGAACAGGAGGACTGAGAACACTGGCTGGCACTGCGGGGAGCTTTGGGCTAACGCAGACCCCAGCGTCCTCGTGCGGGGGCTCAGCCCCGAAATCACCGCCCTCCGCACTCTTCCCTGCACGGCTGTGCCAGGCGCAGATGGGACTTGGCACCCGTTTGCCCAGTTTTGCAAAAAATACTCGTTCTTTCCCAGTTTTGCTTTTCTCCAGCTCACTCAGCCCCAGAACTTACCAAAGCTCAGTGGACTGCCCTGGGCACCCGGGGAGAGGAGGCCCGCTGTCCCCTGCACGGTGGGGAAACTGAGGCATGATGTGACTAACAGTTTTGAGCTGAACTCAAGCAACTTCTCTGAAAGAGAAGAAAGCAGCAGGTGCGGGGCTGGGGCACCAGCCGGGGCTGCACCCCAACCCTGCAGGGAAGTGCAAGTGGCCCCCCAGAGCCTCCCATGCCAGGTCTGTGTCAGCCATGGGCCCTTCCTCCTGCTCCTGCACTCGCGGCTGGCAGCGATGCTGCAGTCCCGACCCACTGGGCGCGTTTCTGGGGCCGTACTGACTCACCAGACGTCCGTGTCATCCCAGGTCACCCAGCTTTTTTTAATCAGCCGTTTCAGGGCCGCCTGCCTGCCTTGCTGTGTCAGGGCTGCAGACGAGGCCAGCCCATGGCCATTTCGCTGCTCCACGTGGCCGCCGAGCTGGCTCTTTGCAAGCACCAGTGCATGTAGGTGCCTGACGTCAAAGGGCAGATGTCCCCATTGAGGTGGCAGTGACATCCCCACTGCCCAACCTGCGCCAGGAGCTGTGATGTGCAGTGGGACTGGAGCACAGCAGGCTTGCACGCGTGTTCCTTGCCTTCCCTGCTGCATCCTCCATGCAGTCAGGGTGGCTGCCCTGTGCGTAGGGGAGCGACAGGCAGAGTCAACGCTTGAATAATGAGCTCTGAGTGAGAGAAACCGGGCAGCAGGCTGACCCTGGTTGTGCTCCTCCTGCATGCTGCTCTGCTCCCAAACCGGCTGCTATTTTTCCCCCAGAGCCATAAATTGCGCACTGGGGCCAGCGGCCCTCGCGCGGTTGCCCGCTGCCTCCCCACCGCAGGTGTCCCTGGGATGAGTTACGAGGAGTGAGCGCTGCAGCCAGGGCTTCGCTCCAGAGCCCCAACATGAGCGAGGCGGCACCGCTCCCTCTGTGCATGCACGCGCCAGAGCCTTTTTCCTCCCATTCCCACCCAGGACCACACTGCTGCCCTGGTGGGGTTCACCGCATGGGACCCCTCTGCTTCAGGGCTTTCCAGGGAGGGCTGGCCATGGTGGTCACAGTGCAGTGTTTAGCTAGGGTGAGCGGGCAGATGGCTTGCTGACAGCTTCAGGAACACCTTGTAGCAGTTGCGGTGATTCCCGAGATCAGTTGCTTCCCATTTCAATTCACACATCATGATTTCTAAACCTCAGCTCGTACCTTCCCAGCAGAGTTCCCCACCTCCACCCCAGCCGCATGTGCTCACTGCCAGCTTGGGAGCAACTGAGAAGGAGGAACCGCAGCAGCAGCAGCAGCAGCCTTTGCGTCTCTGACACTGTCTCCTTCGATGGCCCAGGGCAAGTCCCTTAAGCTGCCAAAGAAAGGGGCACAAGCAGTACAGGAGCAGCACGGGGGCTGGAAAGCACTTTGAGGATGTAAAGGGCTATCAGGTGCTTCTTAGGGTGAACAATTCTCTTCCCATCACTTTCTCCAGCTGAATGATGGTTGCAATTGTATGGACTGAAAATGGCGGGGAGCCATGCCTGAGGTGGGCCTGTGTGGGTGTCTCCTTCTCTCAGTGCACAGCATCTCTTCTTGGGACAACCCCCTGCCACCAACTGCTGGGGGCCAGCACTGAGCTGCCCCTGCCAGGCTGTGGGAGCCTGGTCCCCACCAAAGGCAACTTGGATGAGCTCACAGCGGCAAAAATGGAGCCGGCACCAAGCTTGGCCATGACAGCTCCTAAACCCAGCACTGGTGTGCTCAGGAGGATGCTCACACCCAACCTCCCTGCCTGGGACAGCTGCTGGCCCCACCATCCCCTGGGGAATTGCTCTCAGGGCCTGGCAGGACCCCAGAGACGGCTGCGGTTGTGGGGGCCTCTGTGTTCCCACCGAATCCCCTGAGCAGGCATGAAGCAGAGCATCTTGTGCTTGTATACGTTCCCCTGCTCTCTGTGTGCTGCACTGTGCTGCTGTGGTAGAGTCTTGGCCTCAGGGTGATAAAAGGAGTATGGTTTTCCAATTAAAAGACCCAAATGCGTTTTCCTGCCAGTATTTAGTCCAGGCTAACATGCGATGTCTACATTTTAACCTTGAAGAAGCCTCTAGAGACACTGCAAAATAAATCAATACTAGTCCACGTGCTGCAAACAGAACCAATAAATAACTTCAGAACAGCTCTTCTGTTTACCGTATGAAATTCCCATTCTTGGCCATGCTCTTCAAAACAGCGTTTCAAAATAAAACAGAAAAGAAAAACAACCCCCCGAACCCTTCAATTAGCAGCGCAGCGTGAGGCTCGCCAGCCAGGCAGAGCTGGTTTCAGGTTGCAGGTGCAGGGCCAATTCTCCACTGACCTTTGGGCTGGGATTTGGGATAGAGATTGCCTGTGCAATGGTTTAAAAATATTAAATAAAAACACTTTAAAAAAATACATCCTGCATGGCTTCCTATGGCATGGAAGGTGCTGAAGCAAAACCAGCGCCCAGGCGCTTAGACACGTGCATCTCCAGTCTGGCGAGCCCTGACCTACAGCTGCATGTGCTGCACCCAGGGCCCCTCAGCTCCTCGAGGCCATCCCGGGAATGGGGGACTGCACTCCACAAGCAGCCGGAGGTTTTCACCTGGTATCACTCATGTGCCCTGAAATGTGCTAAATGGCAAGGGATAACCACGGCCCTCGACCTGCTGCCTCTGCTCTTCCCGAGTCACCCAGTGTGGGGCCAGCTGGGGACTCACCAGTTCTTCCTCCTTTATGACAATAATAAATGTGTCTTTAGCTTTAGCATAAAATAAGATTTACAGGAGCTATTAAAAGGAAACTTAAAGGCATTTTTCTGCATCCTGTTGCAGAGAGGTCTCATGTGGGAGGCAGGTGGGTCTGCAGGATGCTCGCGGGGAGGTGCTGCCCTGGACCAGGCATGTGTGTGCAGGGGCACGCGGCGATGCATGGGCAGCAGGCAGGCAGCGGGTGGGCAGCAGGGACCGGCCTGTGCCTGCAGAGGTTTGCAAACCCTTCCTCAGCACACACTCAGCATGCGGCAGTGGGATAAGCTACCGACAGCCAGCCTTGCCGTTAACAGCTTGTGCTGGTGACACTGGAGCCAAAGTGAACACTTGGAGGGGTATCCTGTGATGGGACGATGAGCTGATGGCATCCCCTGCACAGGGGCAGATCACAGCGCAGAGTGCTATTGTGCTGCGTTGGATGGCCCGGGATGGACAGACGGACGTGCAGGGCCCCAGGCAGCCTCAATGGGAAGGGCGGCAGAAGGCAACTCTCAGCTCCCCAGCCTCCCACCCCAACACAGCGGGGATGTAACACCTACAGGGAAAACACATCTACTGGCCAGGGAATAAATTTAAGTAATTTTCTTCATATCCCTCTATTTCTATTCCCCTCCCCTGAGGCTCCCTGTTGTCAGCATGCATTATGCAGCCAGGACAGCTCTATTAGTCATACGCTTAATGACTGGAAAAACACACGCAGCCGTTATTAGCAGGGCTGAGCTGCACACACACGGTCCACTCCGGGAGGACAAGCCCTTGCAACGCCGGGTAATCTGATGGAAAAGCATCCAGGGTAAGCAGTGCCCCATGGGGTCCCTTGGGACTGGCTCCAGAAGGAAGCAGGAGGGGTTTTTACATGGAGGTTCAAGAGCAAAACCTCTGCTGTCCCATCCCTACTCAGAGTTGCTCCTCATGGAGTGGGAAATGTGTTTCCTCAGGGCAGAAGTGGCTGACATCTCTCTGGGCTGGGCTCTGCCTCTAAAGCATTGAGCATATCCCAGGAACGCCAGATCTCCCTCCCTGAGAACTCCTAGCAGGGAGGGGTGGGACGAGGAGTTAATCACGTTAGAAAAATCAGTGCAACTGGTACAGCATCAGTTTGGCACCCACCCCTGTGGTCAGTTTTTCAGAGCAGCTCAGTTTTCACTGAGGCATTGAAAGTTGCTGAGCTGTTGGAGAGCAGCAGACTCAATGCTGAGCTCTTCCGCAACCATCCCACCAAAGCCACACAGGAGAAGGTGCAGAGCACCTGAAACCCCAGCCCTACGCCCACCTGCACAGCTTTTATCCTCAAAGCCAAGGCCAGTGGGACACCAAACCCCCCCAGGTGGAGCCCCATGACTCCCCGTTGCCCTGTGCCTGGAGCAGCAGAAACCAGAACGGGACATGCCCACTGTGGGTGCGGAGGCAGAGCGGCTTCACATGCTCATGGCCGGGAGGGTCCATGCCCCTGCAGGTGTGGCGGATGGGTGCATGGGGGAGGACGTGTGAGCTGATGGGTGCCTCTGTGCCAGTCCGTGACCAGTAGGAAATGGGATGGTGGCAATGCTGGCTTTTTTTAATGTGAAATAGCCCTTTTCTGGACACCACGGGAGAAGCACAGATCCCCGGAGTGAGGGCACCAGGGATATGGGGAAAGGGATGCACAAACCTGCAGCTCATCCGTGACACACCGTGAACGCATCCCAGGCTGCGTTACACGGCTCACACATGCACATTGCTGTCCTGCCTTGGTGCTGCGGCTGCAGCCTGAGGTCCCGGCGGCACCGCTGCCACCGACCCGCTCCTGGCCCTGTCCCGGACAGTGAGGGGAGAGGGCACAACCTCACAGTGCCATTAGCCCAGCCACAGGCATGGTGTATGTCACACTCATCACATACCTGCAAAAACACGCCGTGGATATAAACTGGACAGATTTAGCGGCTGTGGGGCCTTCTGTTCTTCCTTACATCTCTGGACCATTTCCCCACCCCTTAAATGCTTTACATTATTTATTACGTTTCATTTAACCCCAGCCACGTCCTCCAAATAAAATTTATTTTGCAGCTGTCATTCAGGTTTACTCCGGCCTTAACCTCGTAATCCTATTGATTCCCTCATTATTCTCAGAGCACAGGATTGATTTCATACCTTCTGTGTTATGGAGAAGCCTTTGCTCATTAATCTCACGCACATTTACAGTCAATCCTGGTAATTCATTATTTTCTCATTCCCTACACAGTCAGGCTTGCAGACACTCTCAGCTTGTCTGCTTTGCCTCTTTATTTTGGGGTACAGATGGAGATAGTACATGATCCCTCTCCTAAAGGGCATCCACCCTGTGCCCTCACAGCCTGGGGCTCCACGCCCCGAGGCAGAGGGCGATGGGCTCCTATGCAGAGGCAGGGTACCAGAAAAGTACCCAGGCTCACGCACTGCATCACCTTTAGGAGATGCTCCAGGACTGCATCCTGCTCGGAAAGGTCACTGCAACCTGGCTGGGAAAAAACAGAGAACCAGAAGGAAGAAATCTGGGTCAGAAAGGACCTTGGGGGTCTCCAGACCAACCTTCTGCACACACCAAGGAGCACTTCAGAGTCAGACCACGAAGCTCAGAACCCTACAACTGCCTTGTGCATGGGTCAGCAGTACCTGTTGCTGGAGGCGGCGCTCCAGCTGGGCGGTATAGAGGTATCGCTGACGTACACACGCGTGCAGGCCTCCAAACACAACAGAAGTGTGTTATTTATACAGTGTGATTAATCATCCTGAGTATTTAATATAGCCCCATCAGAGTGCAGAGTGCTGTACAGTATATGGAGGAAGACATGACCCCTGTCATAGAGGCTTAGAATAAAAAATAGGCAGACACTATAGTTCAGACACGTAATAAATCCTGCCGAAGGGCCAATCTCAAATATTTCAGCTGTTTCCCCCTCCCCCCATAATATATAATTGTCTTTGTTGGATCAATACAGAGGGGCTTTGTGGAAGGAGCATGTTGTAAGGAAGATTAATGTAGTGAATTATATATGCAGCTAGGAAGAATTCTAATATTTAACTTCCAGGAGGAGAAGGAAGGTTTGTGTGATCGAATCCTCCTTCCCGGATGGGAACGTAGCACCCGGCGGGTGCAGGTGGGCAGGGGAGGTGTGAGCACCCCTCGCTCCCAAGGACCTGCTCCTCCGGGATGGTGGCAAGAGCCTTCCCGAAGGTACCGACATGTCTGCCCAGGACAGGTGGATTTAGTTAGCGGTGGAGCTGAGAGCATCCCAGGCCATGCCAGGGCAGGGGCAGGGACAGCATGGAGCAGGGGGCTCTGCCAGGACCAGCCAGCCACGCACCGGCATAGGAAGGGCAGCAGCATGTGCTGCAGTATCTAGTGCTAGGATATTGGCACAGCATAAACCGGCGTGCCTGTGCCGCATCCCTCAGCCTCGCTCTGGCCCTGCCCTGCCCCGCCTGGGGTTTTTGACAGGTTTTGCCCCATCACACCGGTCTGCAAGGCTATACCGGCCGGTGCCGGCATGTGCCGGGCGGCTGTTCAGCGCAAGGCCGGCATGCTGTACGGCAGCAGCGCATCTCGCCCTCTAGATGCAGCCAGCAGCAAGCAAACAGGGCAGTGCAGAGGGAGCAGGAATTATATTGGTTACTAAATACATATTATTTATCCACGGTAAAGCCCCTGTGATCATTGCCCTAGGTACACCACCCCCCCCCATCCGTTGCTCAGAGCATCGTACACAAATTAATACCCCTAATCTTGTTAATGTGTAACGACCCAGGGGTTGAGTCCTCCCTCCGCTGAGCGGTGCAGAGCTCGCTGAGCCACACCAGCAACCTCAGCTAGGTGTGCATCGTGCGAAGCGCATGGCTATCATATGGAATAAATTTAACTGAATCAAGTTTTGATTAAATGCAATAAATATGATTGATTTGGTTACATACCCTCTGTATGACATTTTGTTTAATTTATTTTTTCATTCTGAGAAGGGATGTTGCATTCATCCAAAACATTAGCTTTGACTACCACCGTAAATTCCCATTTTAGGGCGACCCGCAGAAGCCTTATTAATATTTTTACACTTACCCAGCAGTTGCCGGGGTTAACCCTTCAACAACGTGTCCAAATTGTGCTGTGCCGCGGGGACAGGAGGGATGACCTGTCCCAGCACCAGGGGCTGCAGCCAGTGGGGGGAAGTCATGTATTTCAATGCCACCAGTGCAAAGCCACCAGCCCTTCAGTAGCTCCTAAACCTGCTCCCAGAACCCCTCAGAGCCAGGGCAGTCAGCATTAACGCCAAGTCAGCATCTGCATCAGGCTGAGCTCCCTCCACGAGCCCTTCGGCAGATGGGAACATGCCCCAGGCAGTGCCGTAGCGTGTCCGGAGCAGGCTGTTTGCTATCTGAAAGCCCACAAAACCCAGCACACCGCTCGCCCTCCGCACCACGCCAGCATTTGGACCAACGCTACTACAGATTTCCTTACAACAGCTTCTATATCTTTCTTTTTAACAAGGGGGAAAAAAATGCCCAAATATTTTTTATATTACTAATAAATTGAAAAAATGCTTTATGTTTTCAATATATTTTCAATTTACTGCCATGGTCAGTATCTTGATTGCTATGTATATTTTATAAGCAACGTGAATGATAACCAGATTTAGCTGTTGGTTTCTCCATAAATACTGTGTTATCCACCAAAAGTGATCTCTGGTAACAGTGTCATTAAAAATAATGCTGAAAAGTGTCAGGGAAACACCAAAAGCAAAAAGAATAAATCGCTTCCAAGCACATCCTGGAGATACTGGAATTTCTGAGAGTTTATTTGGAAGAAAAGCTGATTTTTCACACATATTTTAGACAGATCCCACAATCCCAGTATCTGCAAAGCCCTGAAGAAACACATGAGCTCACTGCAGGCTCTCCCTGCT
Source organism: Anhinga rufa (assembly GCA_013400875.1). NCBI lineage: Eukaryota > Metazoa > Chordata > Aves > Suliformes > Anhingidae > Anhinga > Anhinga rufa. The sequence goes on from VZTV01076664.1 coordinate 15,438, forward strand.
CTCAGGACAATGGGTTTCTATGCATTTGCACCAAAGACAGTGACAAAAGCCACTTATTAATCTTTTAATAAGTCCAGGTCCCAGCACTGGCTGGGGACTGCAGGGTCCCACCCTGTCCCCAGCGGACAGGGTCTCACCCAGCTCATGGCTCATAAGTACTACAGCTGGGACCTGCTTTATATCGCTTCTATCTCCTATGTCATTTTACATCGCTTCTCTCTCCTGCAGGCAGTTGTGCCTTGCTTTGCATTGCTTTGCCACTACTGCTAATACTCTGAACGGCAGCACCCATCTCACTGTTTCAGGTTATTTGTCACCTGCCAGAGCAGACTATGGGAAACCACCTAAATAGCCCCAAAAAACTTTTTTGGAAACATTTACCTACTAGCAACAGAAAACGGTATGGAGCCGAGAGCATCCCAGCTCGGGGGGGTTGCTGGCACTCGGGTGTCAGGGGAGCAGAGGCTGATTTTGGGGTGGGTGCTCCCCTGATGGCAACAGGCCTCCAAAGGAGCCACTGCAGCGTCAGTGGCTGACTGATCCACAAACAGCCCCGTGCAGCTTGCTGAATTGCTCTGGCATCCCTAAAGGAGCCAAATTTAGTCTATTTAGTAATGGATAATTAAGCTATCATGAAATCATAGCTTAGCAGGCTCTTGATAAGGATCTGAACAGCTGAGTGAGACATGTGCTGTGAGGGCATCTCTGAATACTGAATTATTCAGCAGAAATGTTTCTGCCATCCTCCCTCCAATCCAATTAAGGTATCTGTTTAATTGCAAAGCACACTCCCTTTATTTTCATGTAAGAATGTGACCTGGTTCAGTGCTTCATAGTTAGGGAGAAGTCAGCTGCAGGAGGGACTTTGCTTCAGATTTCTTCCTACAAAAAGAAGTCCAAGTGTCCAGCCCAAGAAGGAGTTGAGGCACTAGAATGATCTGCCCTCAAGGAGCAAAGCTGGAAGGGAGCTGGTTTCTCCAGGCTAGTGTTTTCTGCAGTAACGGATCCGACCCACTCACCCCTTCCTGCTTTCCGGAGGCAAACAGCACGAATTCACCCAAACTCACTCAAACCCTACATGTTCCCGATCAGGCAAACGTTAGTCCCATCACAGGAAGAAGATATCTAACTCACCACGGCTATCTTTTATGAGTCGGACAGTTTGTCCTCACTGAAGTCGTGTCCATCTTTTCCAGAGCTCTGCAATCAGGGTGATCAAGGGAAAGCATCCAAATCACTCGGCAAAGGACCCCAGCGCAGCCCGAAACACCACAGCGCTTCAAATCACAAAGAGTTCTCAGCTCTCCCAGACCAGTGCCTGGAGTGGGGCTGGGCTGCAGCCCTCTAATTAATGCATTAATGCTCTACCATTAATTCACAAATTAATGAGACTCCTGGGCTTCATAGGATCCCACAGACATGACACAGAAGGAGGTAAGCCTCATATCACCAACCGCTGACTACACAGGGGTGTGCATGGACGGGTGCGGCACCCAGCGCCATGCACCCAGCGAGCCCGCCCGAGCCTCGCACTACAGCCCTGCCCAAGGCCACAGCCCTGGAAATAAAAACACCCAACACAAAACTGCCGCAACATGAGAGGCTGCCTCCCTCCCTTCACCTTCAACAGGAGCTGGGAGAGCCCCAGCTCAAAAGCAGCAAAGTCTTTTCCCGTGGCATGCTGGCTTTCTTGCTTTAAAAAAAAATAATTATTTAAAGCTTTCATAGCCCCTTTTCATCTAATATTTAATGTGTGAGAGTTTCTGCATGCCCAGGTTAAGTAAACACTAGAGAAGATTGTTTATAGAAATTATATACAGAGTGGTGCTGGTTTAATTTCTCAGAAAAGGTTTCGCTGAAATAAATTCATTTTACAGTGAAACCCACTTAAACCTGTTAAAGGGGTGACCTTGTTTAAATGGACCTGTTTGTGCTTCAGCTCAAAGGACAGCTTGAGCAGCCCCGCGATACCATCTTCCAGTGTAAATATTCCCCCGCTCTCGCGGAGTGCGGGACCTCGCCGGCAGAAGCTCTGCCAAGGAGCGAGGTGCCTGCATCCATGGTCCCCACAGGGGATGGGAAGGATGCAGCCGTGGGCCCGGCGCGACGGGAAGGTTCAGCCACGGGCGCAGTGGCTTAGTGCCACGTCTGCCCCGCTCGCCCACCGACAGAGATGAGGAGCGGGCGGTGGCAGCAGGGGCCCGGGGGCCGCGGCTGGGGTGACACCGGCTGTTGCAGGAGAAGCACAGCTCTCTGCAGCCCTGTGGCTGACCAGACTGGGGGGGGCGAGGGATGGGGAAACCCTCCAGCCTCTGCCTTACTTTGTTGACACTGCTGGTTTGCTATTGGATTGATTGCTATTGACACCAGTGTTATTATCGGATCGCTCTTATTTTGGGAAATAATAATAAAAATAAGCCGGTAGCCATTTTTCCCTCTCCTGAAATTTATTGCAAAGTGGGGAAAAGCAGAATCTCTGCTCTCGCCTCCCCTCTGCTGGCTCCGGCCAGATGCAGCACTTGACTCACGCCCAGTTTTGCTCCTCTGCTTTAAAAGAGTTAAACACGGCGAGGCCAAACCGGGACTACCCCAAATACAGGTGGGAAAAACCCATCAGCATTTCTCCCTCATGACACAGGTCCGATTAACAGGGTGAAATTAGTGCTAGCATGTTTAATGGAGATGAAAAGCTTTATGAATGAACAGACGCATTATGTGAAGCATGTGGCTGTAAGAGTTAATCTTAGTCTGGGAGCGATACCAGGAAGCACATTCATTCATTCATCCATCCATTCAGGAGGCATCAGCCAGGTACGGAGCTTTGTGCAGTTCCCAGAGTCTGGCCTAAAGGTATTTATAGCCTAGATCTGGGGAAAAAAAGAAACGCAACCAAAAAAAAAAAAAAAAAAAAGGACGGGATAAGGGAAACTGTGCTTTGGAAGTGATCTATGCAAAATCCACCAACGCAGAATTAATATTGTCTCGTTAACAGAGGGAGCAATTTGAAATTATATGGGAAAGGTGGATAAAGCCTGGAAAGCATAAGAGCCAGCTCTGATTTCAAAGTCCATGGGAGCATTCCAAGGCAGAACTTTAAAATTAGAAACAGCACGCAAAGTTACTTTTCCATTGAAATGTCATGTTTTCCTTGAAAAGAGCTTTTTCCATCTCGAGAACGCGTTTTGTCACTGAGCAGTAAGTGCACTTCTCCTGACAGATTTGCTGAAGCAAGAGCTCTTGGAAAAACTGGAGAATCGCATCCGGGCGCCCAGCAAACAAATAAAGGCCAAGAAGAGAAGAGTCTGGGCAGCACATTTCCATCCGGGGAGGTTTGCTGCTCATCCTCTAAGCATGGGGGAAGAAAAAACAAAGTGCATCCATCCTTAGGCAGCCTGGATTTCCAGCTCAGCTCCTCTGCTCCCCTGTGCCTCCCCTGGTGCTGCCCATACTGCTCCTTTCGGGGCAGTGAAGACACCCCACGATGCCCAGAAGGATGTTTAGTTGCTTAATACCAGAGGGCAGACACTGCTTGTACCATAATGTGCTGCATATCTGGTATGTCTCACTTGAGGAAGAGCCAAAACGGAAGAGCAAATACAACTGCTGACTCCAACAGTCTTTCCAGTAAATCCATGGAAGTCACCCTCAGCTGAATTCAGGTCTTGCCTCCAGCCTAAAGCATGGGGTTCAGATCCTCGAGCTCCTGCCCAAAGCAGCACTGTTGGGGTGACATCACTTGTCTACCAGGATGGAGCAGACGCCATCCCCAGCTTTTGCTTGGGCTGTGGGAGAGCCCAGCACTTTGGGCAACAGTCCTTCTGTAATAGTGGGGATCCACAGGATCACCTGAGCTGGTGATGGGCAAACACCATCACGGCTCTGCCGGGCACCGTGTTACTTGCTGTTCTCTCATTTCCAGATGGTCTAAATACCTAACCCCACAAGCATGCCCTGTAGCACTGTGGAATCCCCAGTGTTCCCCCAGAATTGGGTATGCGACAGCAGGTGTCACCGACAGCTGCTGGTGCTTGTTCCCAGCCACACCACAGAGTGCTACAGGAGAGGAGGAGAAGAAATTTAGAATTTAGGTAAGTGGGAATGTAAAAAGGGGATGCAAAACTCTGAGGGGTGAACCGGTCCCTGGCTTAGAGGTGACCGCACTCCCCGCTGCAAGGCTGAGCTTTGTACTAGTGGGGCAAAGAGGATGTGGAGAAAGAGCATCCCCGTCAGTGTCTGCAGTCAGTCTCCAGCGCGAAGGACAGTGGGACAAGTGGCATGCCTTAAGCGTGTCCCCACGGGCAGCCCTGTACCACCATGCTTTCCTGGGAAGCCACAGACCCTTTGCGAGGGCAGACTCCCGGTGTACAGGGGGGTTGCTGGAGGCCAGACCCCCCCTCCCTGCGCGGGGGGATGCGGCTCCCATGGGGCAGGCAGGTGCTGCTGGGACACAGCCCTCCCTCTCCTGCCTGCGCCTCTCCCTCGGGGCTGCCTTGAGACAGCCCCACTTTGAAGCTGTGCCGGGGCTGGCGGCAGCATCAATGCTGGAATAAGATGGCTTTTAAACTCGAAGTGAGATGAAAAGCAGCCGGAAATGCATCTAACGGGTGACTGGAGGGCTAAGCCTGCTTTTCTCATGCTCGCTTATCCTGGGCTTCTCTGCCAGAGCCCAGGTCCCCAGAGAGCAACTTTCTCAAGCTCTGCTGCCTGCCCCAGTCCTTTGCTGCTCGCATCCCTTCTCTGCCGAGAGGTGAAGCAGCAAGAGACTTCCAGCAGAGATGTAAAAACCATTTTTTGTCATTAAAGCTCCTGAGGCGTTTCCTGCTGAGACTCCCAGGAGCCCAACCCAGGCCCTGAAATGCCAGCCGAGGTGCTTCACCCCAGGAGCAGCTGCGGTTCTGGAACAAGGGAGACTCCTGCATCGCTTCTCAGAGCGATTTGGGAGGAGAAACAGGAGACAGAGGCCTGTTGCTGCCCGGGAGCTGGCAGCGTTCAGCAGGCGTGCACGGCACACCACCAACGAGAGAAAAACCATTCCCTTCCCCAAAGCGCTCCAGGCTAAACCTGTGGTTCCCATGTTTTCTGGGCACCGACCACCTCTGCTGCTAAACACTTAACTGAACATGCTATAAAACCCTGCCAAGACGGCCCCGTTCCTCACAGCAGCAGGCCACTGGCCAGCCAAGAGCAAGAGCCAGCGGAGAGCGGAGCTGCCAGGGATGAGCGCCACAGCCCCATAGGGCTGGTGCTGAGCTGGAGCAGAGCACACCGCCGTGCACCCACTGCTTAACAAGGGGAGACATGAGGAGCACCCCTGGGCAACATCTGCTGAATCACTGAGCTAACAGAGTGACCAAAGCTTTAAATCAGATTTAAAATAGCCAAGGACCTTGAATGGCTTTTTACCTATTAGATTTCTGCTCTCTTGCCCATTAAGCTTAATGGAAATGGTTCTGAGAAAAGCAAACCCAAAATGCCATGGCTCTGCAGGGACGCAGCCGCGAGGGCTGAGCACCCACAGCAGCAGCGCAGAGCTTGTTGGAAAGAGGTTTTTTGCCCAGAGACCACGTGAGACTCCTGCGAAGGGCTGCTCCTGATATTAGGAACGCAGGAGGCCAGGAGAAGCAAGGATCTAATGAGATCTGTGCTAATTCACATGATTGTTAATAAGAACAACGCCACACTAAGCCTGTTAAGCCATTCTGGCCGGGCAGGGCTATCCGCTCCTGCCAGCCGCAGCACCAGGCTGGCCTGGCAAAGCCACTGCTCGGCTGCACGCCCTCCAAAGCCTGACGTTTGCTCAAAGAAGCTGAGCACACGTTTTGCGTAGGAGAACACAGTGTGCAGAGAGAAATCTTTGCCGTTTCTCCCAACCAGAGCCCTCAGAAAAAATCTCACTCCGGTTTGATGAGGATGCCCTCCCCGCACAGTGCCAGGCTCTGCAACACAGCAAAAGCAAGCGTTTCACCCGTGCATGCTCTGCAGAGCAAGTGCAGCCAGGAGAGCAGAGCAGGAGCAGCCCCAGGGTTTTTCTGCATCCCGCAGCTGCAAACCCACCACCTCTGGGCTTCTCTCTGGGTTCTCAATCAAGAATTTACATCACCAAAGGGCAGCTGAAGAAGCACATGGGGGTCAAACCCCCCCAGTAACTCATTCCCCACCCCATGGGTCACAGCTTGCACAAACCAGTGGCATCTCAGGGATGTGCCTGACTTTCCTTCCACCACCTTGATGGAGGAAACTTGTTGTTATTGTTGTGTGTTCCCTTTTCTCTTTTTTTTTTTTTTTTCTTTCCTTAATTGAAAATCATCCGAGCCCTCCTCACGATGCTCCCAGAAAAGGTTACCCCAGTAATCAGCCCCATGGTGCCAAAGGGTCTGCACCAAATTCAGCTCCAGCCTCCCCAGCTCTGGGGGAAGCAGGCAAAAACACAGGTCTCTAATCTCAGACGCGCTCGCTGATCATCTGCTCTGCCATTTGCAGATAGGGTTGTCTGAGCGCTCGCAGGTTCCAGAGAGGTGCAAAGAGGGCAGGGGGAGGCAGGACCCAGGTCCCCTCCGAGGGCTCGGGCCAGTTGTGCATCTTCCTTCTAACCACCCACAGCACACGCAGCCACCAACATGCCAGGGCCTGATTCTGCACCCCCAGAAGTGGCAGTTTTGGCCTCAGATTTGTGGCAGTCACTTGGGAAATCATAAACAGCCCTTTCCCTTTCTGGAGGCATCACAGGCCTCAAAGTGGGGTCTCAAAGCAGCTGGACCTCGCAGAGGGGAGCAGTGAGGTGGGGGGCAGTGGGACACACACGCACACACACCCCGAAATTGGGTCTCAGCAAAGCACCCCAGGTCACAGGGTGAGTGTGAGAGTGGCAAAAGCCACTTTTTTTTTTGCCACAAGGAGTCACACTGGGGTATGCCAGGGCCAGAGTCCCTCCGACCATTCCCATCCGAGGGACCTGGCCAAGCAATGAGGCTCTTTCCAGTGCTCCCCATCATTGCTGCCCATAGTTGGGGGGGGCGTGCTCGGCCCCTGCCTTGCAACCAGGACAGCCTTGTGCCCTGACCAACACCAGTCACAACACTCACTGGTCACCCCATCCCAGTAAGAGAGACTTCTTCCCCTCTTCGATGGACAGGCCAAAAGGAGGAAAACGTCCTCCCATTCCCACAGTGGGGCACAGGGACAGGACCCCACCACCCACCCTGGGAAAGAGCAGGATTTCCCCTGTCTCACCAAAGCGCTGCATGTGGCGGTATGACAGCATGATAATTTGCTCGGGAAAGCTGAGATTTCTGCCCAGTTCTCTCCCCACCCCAGAAAAACGAGCCTTTCATGCAGGGCTTCATGCAGGCAAAGGGCTCTGGCTGCCTGGTCTGTTGGCCTGAGGCTTGTCCCAACCGGGACTGATGCATCTCTGCTTGAAAACAACGGGGAAACAACACAGTCCAGCTGGGATAAAAATCCCTGCAAACGCTCCCTCTCGTGGAGGCTGGCTCTCCCGCTGTCTGGGAGACCAGGAGGAGTCTTGCCCCAAAAACTGTCCCAAAGCCAAGGGGCTCTGCAGGAATGAGGGGTCCAACGGAGCTGGTGACACTCCCCTCGCAGCACTGAGCACCAGTGGGTGCCCGGTGGGGACCTCCAGCGTGAGCAGGGGAGAGTGGGTGCAGGATGGGGCGAGCTCGGGGCTGGCTGCGTGGCTGTACCCATCACTCGGGGATCTCGGACACTTGTGACACTTCAACATCCCAACCACCTTCCCTTCACACTGACATGGGGAGAAAGTGCGCATATTTGCACTTGAGGGAGTAGAGGGAAAGCTGGGGATACCTGTTGGTATTTACCTTGGCTGAACCCGTCACATGCCATTTGTCTCTTTTAAAGCCACTTTGAGGGTGTCCCCAAGCCCTGACATGGCCAGGGGGGGGAGGAGAGCTCTCGAGCTGGGGCATAGCGGGGACAACAGCATTGCAATGTCTCCACCAGCTCATTATTTCCCAGCCTGGGGAATTATTTCCCAAAAGTCTTTAACCAATTCCCCCCAACTGCACAGGATTTTGCACTGACAACACCTTTCTGCCGGGAACCGAGCCAAGATCTCCACAAGGTCATTTTGCAAAGACAATTAGGTAGTCCCTCGACAGTGCTGTCTCATTTTAATTAGATCTTATTTCCAAAGAATTACCGAGCATGCCAGGCCCAAGGCTGAAGGCAAGGACCATTTACAGAAATCAATGGGAGGCAAAGGACAGATGTAACTGTGCTTATGTCACCGGTTACAGCGATGCCAACTCGACAAGGGAGGGAAGCAGCCTTTCTCTCATGATTTCATCCGTTAATACTTCAGGCAATATAAAACCCAGTGTGCAGAAGACAGACCATCCCCACTTCTGGCTGCTCGTTGTGCTTAGGTGCTTTGGAGCAAGTGTTTGCTGCTTTCTGAGGGGGTCTATAGGTGTAACGTGTACATCTTTGGCAGAACCCAGAAAGCCGGGGGACCACGATGGGCCCTCGTCGATCCATGGGGCGGCTGCTCACACGTATACGTGCATGCACACAGGACACGGGCATACAAAAAGAATGAACGCATACCCACACAACGGCCCGTAGCAAGGTGCACCACAGCGGTGCAGCTGGCAGGGACTGGCTGTGACAGCAGCAAACAGATGGACTGGGGGCTGAGCACAACGAGGGGCTGCAGGGGGGGTTACTGCCGCAGACCCCCCACCTCTGCGGTCTGTGGGAAGCCAAACCCCCGGGTGGTGCCACCAGTACGGGCTGCTGAGTGGCCGCCCCCCACGGGGAACCCCCCGAGGAGCCCCGCCACCAGCCACCCCACCCGGGGAGCACCACCACCGGCCGCCCCCCCCCTCCGGGGAGCCACCACCAGCACCGCCACCCCGACAGAGGTCACGTCCATCACACCCCCCACCACCCCAGGCGCGTCATCGTCCTTCCCC
>VZTV01076672.1:7353-19923 GCA_013400875.1 Anhinga rufa
TTACAGATAAGGCTTGTTAGCTCTTCAGGGTATTATAACCCTGCTCTAATTTTTAAGTTACTTTTAAAAACTTCCACTGGTTTTTTTATTAGTATATTCAACAATTGTCTTTTTAACTGTCACATTTCTATTTTTCGTATTGAGTCAAGACACTGCTTACAGTTCAGTGAGAACAGTAAGCGTTTGAATTAGTTTTACACAGTGTAACTGAGGGTGCAAATAACCTGCCTTCTGTGGTGGTCAGTCTGAATATGGTGGAACAAGGGGCATGCAGTTGATTGTAGTCATACTAGTCCATTTTTATTCCCTTCATTATTATTTTATGCATGACACTATAGTTGTCTACTTTCAAAAGCTATTTCAGCAAGTTTTTAATGTATTTTTAGCACTTAAATATTCTTGACTAACTTGCCCTCAACTCTTAAGGGGCTTTTATTCTTTCTTACAGACACTAAAAACATCGAATCTTACTGTATTTGTATATGGCAGCTTAGAAAAATTGAAAGTTGAGGCTATGTAATGAGTCTGAAGGTCTGACTTGATCTGACCACCTCTGATCTGAGAAGTCTCAGAAATGTGTGGGGTTTCTCTTGGCAAAAGTGCTGCATTTCTGGACCTTGGAGATGAGACTTAAGAATCTGGAAGAGAAGGGGCTGCTTATGCAGTCTCTGCACCTCTCCTCTTGCCATAACCAAGGCAGTGCCTTGCCACTGTTGCTAATGAAATCCCCCAGATTTAGTCAGGTTTCTTAGTCTTTGTTGAGAGCTTGGTCTTCGCAGTTGTAGCATGTTTGCTGCTCCTCATGCTTGAGTGCCTAATGACCGTATCTCGGTGATTCACTAAGATTTATAGAGTGAAATGTAATGTAAAGTCAGCATGGTAACCCTTTAAGAAAAAGGAGAGTGAAATGCTGATGTATGCAAAAGAAGGCTTTTGGCAATACTCGATTCCCTTTTCCTGTCATGATAGCAATGTGATATAAATATCAGCTGGGAAGTGCCGACCCCCTGATATGGCACGGCAGGAAAGGATATTTAATATTTTCCATTTCTGAATTTTCCTTTTGCACTTGATGTGAATGATTTCATCCTTCAAATTAGTAATGCCTTCCAACACACCTAATGTTCGTCGGACAAAAAGGATACGACTAAGACCTCTGGAATTTTGGCGAGGCGAGCGCATAAACTATACGATGAGGCCTTCAGGTATTGGTTCCAAAATACCTATTTGCTTTCTCCTGATAGGGCACTAAAGAGAAATCTGTGGGCCGATGTTGTGCCATGGAAGCTTTGAGATACTTACTATTTGGTAACTTTTTAAAAAATGGATTATTTATGGTCTCCAGCTATTTAGTCATCTTTCTGTAGTCTTTTTTTCTCCTGATACTATTTCTGGCTGACACAGGAGTACATTAAGTACTCTTGCTTTAAGTGTTTAGGGAAGAACCAAATGGTTTTCTCTGTACTAGTAGGTTTATTACATCAAAGATTCTGTATGATACCGGAAAAAGAGACAAGCTACTGGATCATTCATTGGACCGGTTCTCTTTGTGTGGGGACTGCTCTCCCAAGTAGATACTATAATATTTATCCGGTCTCAGTGTTAAATTCCCTAAGTGATAGAATATATCTTGTCCTTGGAGATTTTTTCTGACGATTCAGCCTAATTTGGTCCTTTCCTAATTAATTAGTCTGCTTGAAAGTAGTATTTCTTTGTGTCCCTAAAACCAATACTTTGTCTTAAAAATTGACACTCATGCCATGGCTTTCTGAAATGTTCTTTGACTGAAATATGATGAAATTTTTCTCAAAAAGTCTCAAGTTGCATTGCACTCCAAAATACTTCATGTCAAAAAGCTTTTTGGTTGGTTCTGGCTTTCTAAAGCTATCTGAATAGTTCAGCATCAAGGAAATATATTCTCAACTGAAATGCTTGTTGGTTGTGCAAGTATATTCTTGAAAATTATTATGAGTTAGTAAACTTTGTTTAACTTTCTTTTGTTTCAGGAAGGCTTGTGATTAGTGGAATACTGTGTCCAGAACCACAGCCTGACAGAAAGATTAAACAGAGGAAGAAGGGTGGTCACAGGCAGAAAAGAAATGAAAGAAGTAGGAACATAGACTTTTTTTCCTTTTGATAGTTACAAAAAAAAAATATTCTCTAGTCAAATACTCTTGCTGGAAGATTTTTCTCCTGTAAAAACTTGATTCTCTGTGTGAAAATTTTATAATGAAATGTGTTAATGTGATCTGATGTGGAAAAAACTGTTCTTATTTTATCTATAGCAATGCTGTATAATCTCGTTGTAAAAATTTCTCAGCATTAGAAAGGAAGAGATAAAGGCACTGCAACACTTCTGGATAGGTCCTGTAAAGCAGGGGTTGAGGAAAAGCTGTACTTCTGTCCTTGTTCAGCTCATTGATTATTAATGCTAAGGTGTTTAGTTTCATAATGCACAGTTAAGGTATAAAAACTTGTGGTCGTTTTACTGATACCTGTAATATCGCATCTGAAAAGGCAGCATATGGTGTCAATAGAGTTGGTGAAGAGAGAGCTTTAAGAACAGTGCATAAAATGGTTAAAACTGGGCAATAAATCTGTGTTTAAAGAAGCAGAAATGGGAAGATTTGCTAGAGCCTCTATGGCCAGTAGATAATGAATATGTAGGTGGTGCTCAGAAAAGGGATATAAGTCAAAGTCCAAAAGCCACATTCTTTTTGCTGTGCTTTGTGAAAGATGTTTTGATGCTAAAGAACCTTTCTTTATGGGGACTATCTAGAGCTTTTGTTTGAGACTGAAATATTTCTATGTGAAGATATAGAACTAATAAAACAAATACTAGAAACATGAAAAATGCCATGTGGTCCTGTTCTAAAACAAATCAGGGCTGAAATAATCATTAGAGAAATAAGGAAGAAAACAGTCAATGTTGGCACAAATTTCTGATTTTCTGGAGTGTTGCATGTAAATTTTATTCCTTACCTCAAAACCAAAGTAGTAGGACTAGAGAAGGTTCGGACAAACCTAGTCAAAAACATGGCAAGACTTCTGTACAGGAAGCAACTACATAGTGAAGGCTCCTCAGCCCTGAAGAGAATACTGCAGAGGCGTGAGTGTCATGGTTCTGGCTGGGATGGAGTTGATTTTCTTCACTGGAGCTGATTCAGATTGACCAGAGGGATATTCCATATCATATGATGTTGTGCCCAGTATATTAACTGGGGGGGTGTGCAGGGATGGAAGGCACAGACTCCTTTAGCAGAGCTGATTTTGTAAGCCCACTCCAAAAGCAAGGGTCAGGCTAGCCACACCCCCAGTCACGGGGGTAGGCAGTGATCACCCCCAGGCTCCTCCCTGCTGAGCTGCCTTAAATGGCAGACCATCCTTTTAGCACGAGGGGGTATGACCTTGCAGGCTCACCACTGCTGAGTTCGCTCCCAAGAGGAGGGGTTAGCCAGGGCAGGCAGTAATTGCAGCTNGGGAACTGACAGTGTTGGTCGGTAGGTGGTGAGCTGTTGCACCACTTGTGATTTTCTGGGTTTTGTTCCTCTCCCTTGTTCTTTGCTCCTCTGATTTCTCTCCCCCATCCCACAGGGGTGTGGGGAGTGAGCGAGTGGCTGCGTGGTGCTTAGTTGCTGACCAGGGCTAAACCACGACAGTGAGAAAGACCTGTCAAATCACGAGTGGCATGAAGAAGGGGACTAGAAATAAGTTGTGGTTTGTTTTGTTGAGTTTTTTTGTTTGTTTGTTTTTAAACACAAGAAGGAAGGAAGATAGTGAGAGCTGGGTTTTTCAACAAAATAAGGTGGCTCTTCTCACTGCATGTTCCCTGCCCCAGAATACTGTGGGTAAAAATATTCACTTAGATTCAAGGCAAGAACTAGATAGTCACAGAAGACTTAATAGCTCTAAATAAAGTGTGTGAGCTCCATGTTAGAGGTGGAAAGTATTCCATGGAAGTGCCATTACTGCATTTTAGCATTTTGGAGGGTGGAAGGAGTACCTGCTTTTGGCCATTGATGGGAGACAGGATCCTGGTCTAGATCAACCTTTGATCTAAGTGTGGTTTATGTTTTAATATAAATCATTTGTAATCTGTGTAAACCTGAGCTGGTAGTGACTGTTCATACTGTATCTTACAAGAATTATTGGTTGCTTTTGGGTGGTTTTCCTCTTTAACAGACATTCATCCTGAGAGATAATCTTTTGCTAGTGTCCCTGAATTTTAAGTGATGCATATAAGAACCATCAGCTGAGTAGAATTTAGGAATTTGTCCTAGAAATTTTATTGATAGAATAAAAATTCTGTGGTTATAGCTACAGAGTTGCACCTGTTGCTGCTGCTTTTTATAGAGAGATGGTTATGTTGGAACAAAGCTATTTCAAACACAGGTGACTTTCTTCCTACCCCTGACTGTCTTGGCATAAGAGTGTTTAAGCAGCCATGAGTGCCTATAAAGTGCTATAGCTTGCCTTTAACATCCTTGTTCTGACTGCATTTAAAGAAATTTCCTGTGCACTGTGGAGCTGAAATTATCTGCTTAAGAGTTCTGCAAGAGAGCTTTGGGATATTTATTCTGTCGTGAACATTCTCCAGCATCTTTTTTCTATTTGAAAAGAGTAAGGTTGTCATCAACTCTTAGGCTATTTCGTTCTCTGGAAAAACCCTTTTTATTATAGAAATAGTTCTCAGATTTACAACTTACAGTCAGACTCCTGGAATAGTATTTCTCGAGAAAAGGAAAATTGAGTATGTGCTTATTCTTTTGAACACTTTCTCTCAAGACTCCTGATGCCCATCAGCAGTAGGTAAAAGGAAAAAAAATGTTCTTCATACTTCATCATGTATTTTATATCCTTTCTCAATATCTTCTCAGCATTTGTTGCTAGAAAAATACTTCTCTTAAAATGCAGATACTTCTGAGTAAATACTGTCATTAATAGCATAGGATAAATAGTTGGCATTCCCCTGGAAAATTCTTTAGGATTTAGAGCCCGTTTATCTATTACACACAGAAATAATGCCAATGAAAATTAAATTTTCAAAGAATTGTTATGGATGGTTTTGTTTTATTTGAAGCAAGTGTATTCAGTCTGTTTAGTCACTTAATAAAACAAATTCTGTGAAACGTGTGAAATCTAGAATTGTGGAAAAGCTGTGGTTAAATAAGTTTTTAAAATGTAGAGTGATTATTTTTCTGGTTTTGTTTTGGTTTTTTGTCTCCTTAGGAAGTGAGATACCTGCAAATTTAGTTCACACCCTAGCTGATACTTCAAAGCCAACCGTTGTACTGGACCCAGTAACAAATGAGGAGGTACTTCTAGGTGAGTTGAGGGGATGTAACCAAAGGCTTTTCTATTAAGTGTTTAGACTGATAAGAAAAAATGTTCATGTCAAAATTGGGCATAAAAAGGTGAGCTGTTGAAATATTCATTGCTCTTCCAGAGAAAAGTCTGAGGGAGACCCAAAAAGTGTCCTGATTTTTCAGCTAAATATTGAGTCTGGCTTTTGGGGGTGTTACACTGAAACAATAAGTAATGCATATGATTTAAGTAGTTACTGAGCAAGCAACAAGACTAATCATGTGTTAGCATTAATGCTAATCTCCGCGACTTTTTTTGTAGAATGTGTTAACACTCAAAGCAGTCACTCATGCTTCTTCAAAGATGAATCAGTAGAAATATATAAATATTTGAATACACCTGCTTTTGCCAGTGGTAGATTGATTTTGAAACCATTTAAAGAAAAGGGACACCAGTTTGTCAACATGGATACAATAGTAAGTATGCTTTTTTCCTTATCTTTATAAAATAGACTATGTAAACATAAAATCTTAGAATGGTTAGAAGTGTAGCATATGAGGTTGACAGGTTTTTCAGGGTGTTTTTTTCCTATAATGCAAATAAATACAGGAAACATTAATGAATGATTTCAGTTGTGAAATCAGATATAACCAAAGAAACTTGCTAGAGGTACTTTGCATGCACATTGCCCTGCTTTGCTTCACATTAGATCTGTGTGTCCCTGTATGCTTACTGTCTGGATCTTGCAGGCAAGATAGAAGTATCAAATAAATTGGCCCCCCTCCCCCTTTTAAGTTGTGAATCTTATTTTTTAGAAGAGTGGGAAAAAGGGATTGCAGATCTGCTAGCTTATTTGGGTTTTGATCTTTTTTACAACAAGCACCCAAAACAAAGAATATGTTTTCTTGGATAACTTAAATGTTTGTGAAGGAAACATTGCTGATCTTAGAACCCTTTGGCTTTCATTAAGGCTTTCCATGTTATCTACGGCAGAATTATTATTACCTTGCATAAGACATCATATTATCTGACTGCAGGGGACCACTTCTATGTTCCTGCGGGTAAGTATATGTATTTAGAACCAATGTGTTGGAGACAGATGAGACTGAATTAGCATGCTAGGAAGCAAAACCAAGCTGACTGATGGGAAGAGATAAGTTTGAGGAGAGAGTGGGAAAGTATAGGGTTATGAGGAAAGGAATGTGACCCAACACTGGACACAAGTTGATGACCTAACATTTGAATGCAGTGATCCAAACACTGCTTGTTTTAAGTGACCTGGCCTCAAAGTTTTGATGACACTACAAAGTTCTAAGAGTGAATTTCTCTTGGTATTCTGGTTCTGTCCCTAGCTATAATGCTGGGGAAACTTCAGACAGCTTAAAATAGTGGTACTTATTATAATTGTTTTGGTCACCATCTGTTTGCTGGTTTTTCTACATAAAATTCTGACAATCCATTTGGATCGGTTCATATTTTGCGCTTTGTGCTTGTTATATAGAAGGTGCAGAATGTCTTGTTTAATGGGTTGTTAGTTCATGTGGGTTGTTGAGAATTTAGACACCTCTGATTTTGCCCTTCTGAGATAAAAGTGGAGTGAGTTCCATATGGGAAGCTGGCCTTCAGTGGGTAAGACACTAATCAAGAGAACTTGCAGTAGTTGTAAAGCAGGCTGTTCGTGAAGCTGTGGAGAGCTTTTGTACAACTTTCTTGTGAAGAGGCTATGCTAGAAAATGACAAGCTGCCACTTGTTTTTCCATTAACTTTTCACCATGACCTCCTGATTGAACAGTCATTGTTCAATTAATGCTTGATGCTTTGAACCTTTTTTTTGGTGTTTGTTTAATCTTAAATTTAGGGGTCTGCAGAGACAATTTTGTAGTCTGCTTTTTGGGAAAGCAGATTATAGACTGCTGAAAGTTCCGTGTGGCTATAAGGATCTATACTTCGTTTCCATTCTTCCCTGCTTCTTGATGGCCTGTCTCAGTATGCCTGGATGGGCAATGCAATGGTTGTGGCGGGTCATCCCTTTGTAATTCATCAAGGGTGGCTATATATAAATGTTAGGATGTTGCTCATTCCTGACATTCAGTGCCTCTTAAATGTTTCTATATTTGTGGTAATGTTGGTATGCAAATCCCAAGTGAAGATATGGAGATAAGTTTCCATGTGCAGTTTTTATTAAGATTTTCTATAGGAATAAATTAAAGTAACTTCAGTTGCCTTGAAGTTTTCTTGCAGGTTTTGAGAGCCAAGAGCTCAAGCCTATTACATTCTTTTCAGTAAAAACCTTCTCAGCAAAGATTCACTTTATTCTTACCACAGGTTAAAATAAATGAGACTAACTGTATACTTTGTTATCTCTTTGAAATGCAATGATGTGCCTGTAAGAGTGGCATCCTTGATTAGGAGCTAATATTCCTTCTGCTGAAATATATGAAACAAAAATATACTTGGCTGAAGACAGGTCTTCAAAAATTGCTAGTGGCTTCTAAAGAAAACTTTCTCTGTTTTTATTTGTAGGAAATGGATATAACATACGTAATCTTCTGAATGAAGAAAGTATCCTTTTCTTCACACAACTCAAAAAAGACAGGTGAAGAACTTTCTGCAGAAGTTTGCTGAAACATGTTTCAAGCTTTTGTATGTTTTGAAGTTTTTTACATACAAAAAGTATTTGTGTGCCCAGTTTAACATTACAAATTAATACCAGAGCACCTGAAATCAACGTGAGAAGAGTTAAGAACAAAACCAAAAGAAACTCAGTAGTTTGCTGCCAAACTGAAATGACATACTGAAGGGCCTCACTCTGCATCAGTTACTGTTCTTGTGTCAGTCAGGGACAGAAAGATGTATATACACAATTTGTGGCTAAAGGACATTGTTGTTCCAAATTGTATTTATATGCTTCATCTCCCTAAAGATGCTTAGTGCTTGAAAAAATTTTGGCATTCCAGCTAAAATCTGATAGTCTTAACATCTGCCTGGTAGAAACTGCTTAGAATAATCCCTATTTGAGTATAGGACCCTGCTGTTCTCATTCCAGTAATTGTTGTCTAGGAGATGGGCTGCTGGAATGCTCCTGTGCTGGGGTCCAGCCGCCTTCTAGTATGTTAATGACAGGCGTTTCTTCCTTGTCTAGCAGATGTATGATTAGTGCCTCAAATTCGAATTGTAAAATGGGAGCTCTTGAGTAGAAGCTTACTGGTTGTATCTTTTGTATGAAAGCTATGACTTGATTAGCTCTGAATATTGTGGATAGCTTTATTTTGTGTAACAACAATCGGTTATTGCCAAATGTACTACTTTAATATCTCCTATTGTTTTTGCTTGCTGTGTTCCTGGATAATAATGAGGACCTTTGGGAAAACTGTAATTATACTGTATACTCCAGAAGCCAAGTCTAGACAGCAGATGGTATATGTAGCATTTGTCTCCCAAGCTCTTCAAGGTTCCTTCTGGCTGAAGATAAGGATAAACTAGAGCTATTTTGGTAGGGTGCTTTCTCTCTATGGTCACTGCTATTCTAGAAGAGGAGATGGGGAAAATTGAATTGGAATCGTAAACTTTAAGGACTTCAGTATTGAGTACTAAACTTGTAAACAGTCTTGGCCGTGATCTTTATACTAAATCTAGAGTATGCATTAAAGTAGGAAAGATCAATTGGCTTTAGTGCTTCCCTTAAGCTTTCAGCTGCCAGCTAACTTTTGTCTGTGAAAGGGCTTAGACACCAAGATTACCATGCCTCTGTGGAATTGGGGAATTCTTTGGGGAATTTGAGATGATATTTTTTTATTATTCTCTTTCAAGTAGTAGATAGTATGATTAGTGCATATATAGGCTGACAGTGGAAATACTTGGTAGAAGTTGTGGCATGTTTGCATTCATGGCTAGGTCATGCTAACTGAGAAGATGAAACAGAGGAACATGCCTATTACCATTTAGTTCTTCCTCTGTCTTCATATGAACTACTTGCTGTCAAAGTTCAGATTGCACAGAAGGACCTTTTCTCTTTTTTTCCCAACCTCAACTTTTGTAAGGAGTTTGAGTGTTAAAATAAAAGAAGTCATTCAGTTACAGCTGATAATAATCTGATGTTGGCAGCTTTTCTGAATTTTGGGCTTGCGTTGGTTTCTTCAAGGTCAGCAAGATTCAATATTGTCCCTTCTGTGTTGGATCCATATCAGCTACCAGATGGGCACACATGCTGCCTCCACTGCTTGAGGGAATCCCTCCCACTAAAACGTTTAGTTTGTAAGTCTTCCGACTCCTTAGGCCTGCAGAGGTCTGGAAATTTGCCACTTGGAAAACAGTACAGGATAGCGTTAGACCAAAGATCCTCTGCTCCTTGCCCAAGCATGTCTGCCAGTGGTCAGGGCATGGATGTGGTGGTCTCTGAGCCCAGCAGCTCATTGGTTCCAGCTGTAAGTTGGAAAAAGACAGCTTTTCAGTTGTGTTAAAGGCCAGGGAGTTCAGAAGGAAGATACCCTGAAGATTTTCTTCTGCATTACCTGTCTGCAGATTGGGTATCAGAAGGATACTTTGCTAAGGGGTTAGTGAACATGTATGGACTATGGAGGTCATGGCCCTAAAGGAAACTGTGGATGTGTGTTGTGACGGAGCTCAAGGCAGCCTGCTGCTTTCCAGCAATGTGTTCCAGTCTGGTGGGCTCAGATGAGAAGTGATACATTCCCCTTGTTTTTATCAGGCACTGATGTGTCATCCCCCAGTGCGCTATGCTGCAACTTGGCAGCAAGGTTTTGAGTGGATTTTCTTTTGGGTCATGAGTAAATGATGAGAAATATGTCCTTCAGGATGTTTTTTAAGAAGTGTGCAGATCTTTTCCTGACATAGGCTGGAAAGTGGTAGATGTTCAAGTGCAGGTTCGAGTGCCTGTTTGTTTTCCTAATTCTGGGGCTGGGAGTGTCAACAGAATAGGATGGATTTGGTAAGGTATGTAACTTTATAGGCTGGATGGTTTTTTTGCTTCCTGGCTTGTTGGTTTATTGGGAGAAATGTCCTGTATAGTTTGCAGAGAACATTTTGTAGTTGGACTACATTTCAAAACGTTTTTAATTTTTTTAAGTAGTGTAATAAATTGTCCCAAGTGTGGTGATGTATCTAGGATGTTGCTTTAGTTTAGCAACAATTCCACTATTTGTCACTAGATGGGGCTTCAAGCACAGCTGTTCGTCCTTTGCTGTCATCTGTGTTCAGTAGGGTTTGGTTTTTGAAAGGGAGGAAGATGAGTATGATAGAGAAATTCAGTAGAATTCTGTTGCAAGGAGATATAGATCAGTTTCCATTAACATTAGGACTTGGCACTGAACCTTGCTAAGTTCATTGTTAGCATGTATGTTGTACTTGTTGCAGCCACTTGCTCAAAAGTTGTTTTTTAAAACATTAGTGCACAGCAGGAGTTGAGTTGATCTAGGCTGTTCATCGTTTGTCTGGATGGCATTTTAAATTTTTTTGTCAGCTTGACACTCATAAAAAAAAAAAAACCAAACAAAAACCCAACAACTTGCTTCTGTGTCATTAGCCTGAATATAGGCTGAGGAGGCGCAGGAGTCCTGGAATACAGAATGTTCTCCTATGGTGCTGAGTTGTGTAGTGTGGCAAACAAGAATTAGTCAGTTGGTCAGAAGAAGCAGCTGATATTTCATTTCTACCTGGTCTTGCCTTGGCTCCTACTTCCTACATTTTTGTGTGCATCAGGCTACTAGTAGTCGTGGGTAACCTTTGGTGGTCTAATTTTTTCCTTTACCAAATGGGATATTGCAAAGAAAGACAAAGTGAAATGTGAGAAGTTAGCATGCTTCTTCCTGTGTATGTATGGTTCTTTTTATCAGCATATTTTCTGCTCTGTTGAGTAATCTAACTTCCAGCAACTGCTGTGATGGTTTCAAATAGGTATGTGGCAAAATTATTTAACTTAGTAAAATGCCAAAGTAATAGCCTATACAGAGCATGCTGTGGTCTGTAGATTAAATAGATATATATTCTTAGGGTTTCTATAATGTTGTTTGCCTCTTACACCTTTTAAATGATTTCATAGGCTATAATGGCTTATATATTTAGCTCAGATGGCACAACTTTCTTCTTACACTAGACTACAGAACACCACCTCTAATAGTAGTAGAGGTCTGAGCCAGGTTTGTGCTAAGCAAGGCCAAAGTCGGTTGGCCAGTGTTACCTGCTGTGGAGTGAGGTTGGGATTGCCATTGTGAGAGAGACGTGGCCTTTTCTGTTGCCTGTGTGGTATGTGTACTGCTCCTGGAGGATATCACTGGTTTAGTATATTAATTCATTGCTTTCTGTCAACAGTAATTGAGAGAGCTGGAAGCAAAAGCAGAGTCGCATATTTCATCAGCTTCACCTTACTAGGTACATGTGTTCTGTGGTAGGTATTGTGGTATCAGCTAGAGGCTTACTTTCAGGAGCTTAACTGACAATGTCCCACCACAATAAAAAGTCAGATTTTTGAAAGCTTTGTCTCCCTTTGAAAAAAAAAAAAATACTGGTTAGTAGGTTCTTTTGAAAATCGATCTTTTTGTAGTTTCACTTGGTTAGAAAGCTGTTCCTGTTTTGCTAAACAAAGCTTTTTTGCAGTTTAAAGCAGTAGAAGAATGGTTGCAAAACTGTCAGATATGTGTGCCCATCCATATTTATACAATGTTGTAAACATAAAATAGGAGAATATGAGGTGAGTAATTGCAGAGGAATAAACAGCACCAATAAAACAAACTGTTGAGGCACATATATAGTTTCTTCTATTTTTCAAGTACAGAGCTGAATTGGTTATCTGCAGATGATTTTAAATTAACATTTGGGGAATGCAATAAACCTAGAGAGCAATTTCCTCATTTCATAACAGCTGAAAAGGCATTTCAGCATGAAGGAATATTTCTTACATTTCTACTGATGTATAGACCCTGTTGCATGATGTCTTTTGTAATACAGGATTTACTTTAAGTGGTGATTGATTGCAGATAATACATCTAACTGAAGAGTATGGAATGTGCCTTGCTAATGGTATTGACGGCTGTTGTAACTGAGTATCTTAGTCTTCCCAAGCTGGTACATTTCCTCTTCAGAATTTCTGTTGTGGTTTAGCCCCAGTCAGTGACTAAACACCATGCAGCTGCTTGCTTGCTCCCCCACCCTGTGGGATGGGGGAGAGAATTGGAAGGGCAAAAGTAAGAAAACTCGTGGGTTGAGATAGAAGAGTTTAATAATTAAAATAAAACACTACTACTACTACTA
>VZTV01076675.1:0-22884 GCA_013400875.1 Anhinga rufa
AATGCACTGCTTTGGAAGTTAGCAGAAGTTTAGGGTCTTAGGTGGTGTAATTTAGTCAGATCATGCTTTTCTGAGATCAGCTGTTGGCTTCTCAGCTTCTGCACTACTCCTTGACTTCTGGGCTTCTTGTACCGCAAAGATGGTGAATTAATCAACAGGTTTCCTGGTTAGCCAAATATGAGTTTCTCAAACCCTGTCATGGTAGAAATGATTTCTTGGGCTTTAGGTGCCTAAGGGATTAGTAAATTCCAGGGAGATATGCTAATTTGTAAACACTGTCTTCCTTATCATCAACATCCATCATCATGAGTCTTACTGTCTCCTACCAAAGTTTGGTTGACTGTCCAATGAGCAATGACTCTGCAGTCCCTCTGTCCTTCACAATGTGATTTCTCAAAAATGTGAATTATGGATGGAGACAGCTGTGTCATCCAGGGGGAGGTGGTCCTCCACATGTTAGGGGAGATATGAGCACCCACAAGTAGTGTCTGAGGTCAGGACAAACCTGTAACTCCACTTAGGAAAAGGACCAAAGCTGTACACACCCATGTGGCTTCTGTCTATCTCTTCACTTGTGAATTGTGGGGATTAGATATCTGACTGGAAGGCATCTGAAACTCGATCAGCCCCCATGGTATACCCGGTAAAACGACACTGCTCTTGTGCAACATTTATTTTCCTTCTTTTTTTTTTTTTTTTTTTTACCTGNTTTTGTTTCCTTTTTTTTTTTCTTCCTTTACAGTTGCCTTCTGGTTTTGTAGCCTTTGGTATTTGTACTTTTATGTCAAACTCTGAAATTAAGAGAACTAGAAAGTTTTAGAAATTGAGCTTTAAAAAATAACAACATGTCACCATTAATCACAGTAATAAGTGAAATGATGGCTTCCTTACTGAATAAGGAGAAGGTGAGTGTATGTGTGGCATCAGCAGTGAGATCAAAGTCTTATAAAACATTAAGGATGATTCACCATTTACCCAAGAAAAATAACGTCTTGTCAGAAAAGAGTATTTTGCCAAATACAACTTTTCCATGACTCTTATTTGGATTTTTTATAAAATCCATGTAAGACAGCTTTGAGTTTTCAAGTGTTTGAATCCCCAGTTACAGATTTCTTTTGAGCACATAAACAAATGTAGCAATGTTTCCAGATGAAAGGTCTCTGAATAGGTACTTCCACAATTTTTTTTTCCAATGGGACAAATAAGAAAAGCAAGAGGGGAGAGTATGAGGAAAGAGCACTATTCCATAGTCAATTAATTCTTCCTGAATAAAATTTTGAAGGAAGAATTTTCTAGGGGAAATAATATTTGCAGTCTTCTCTAGAATGCAGCACATTTATTAACATAGGCTCATTATTCAAACTTGTTCCAGGTGAATTTTGATACATTTGAGAATAATCTGGACCACTAACTTGATTTCATGTTCATTTATACCTGTAGGATTAACTCATGATGGTATAGACATGATTTGCACCAGGGCAAGAGTAGGCATCTCTTCTGCCTTCTCTCATTCATAGAGAAGAGCTTTTAGTGTTCACAAATAGATCAATTGGAAGAATTTTCTTAATAATTTATAAGGTGGCCAGTTAGACTGGTTTTGTTTCCCTGTAGGTTGTGAGTTATCATATTGGTTCCAGGGGTTTATGACTAGGAGCAATCTTTAGATTGTTCAATCTGAGTAATTAAACCACAACTCACTAACTCCAGAGAATATCCTCAGAGAAGTTACACCAAAGTGTTTCGGCCCTTCAGTTACTGTGAACATGGAAGGCACTAAAGAAATAACCACCACACTAGCACCAGAGGCTTCTGCAAGCTGTTTCAGCTGGCATATTCCTACATAGTCCCAGCAAGCAAACTGGACCTGTATTTGCAGGGAAACAGGAAAATGCTTTGAATCTTATCCAGTCAGAGCTGTATAATTTTTCCTGATACAAAATCTGGTGAAAAGAGTCTGAAGCATCCAGCTGGGTATCTGAGAGGATGACTAACTAATCTGACAGTACTCTGACTTACCCGAACCCATGCCCTTCATCTTTTTTACCTTTCCCAGCTCCCACGGGCTACCAGCTAAAAGACCAAAGCATGAGATCACACTTCTTTGGCACTAGGTTTGTTTCCCCTCCCTCTTTGTCAATGATAGCTGTGAACATTCATAGCAATGGCCATGTCTCTAAAAACTACCACCTAGGCCACAGCTCCCAAGGGACTATGCTGAATGCAATAGCAAGGAGACATGAGACCATTCAGTGAGCAGCCAACACAAACAGAGTCATCCCAGCTGAACCCAACTTGTCCTGTACTGTTCCCAATGCTGGGCACATTCCTCCTGAGCCTCAGATGATGACTGCAGCAATAAATATTCCAGAGAAAAACTAGCTTCATTAAAACCAGTGAATCTAATGTGTGTGGGGGTTTCAGTCAATGGAGTAATACAGGGATAAGTCTGGCCAGCTACCAAGTGAGAGGGCTGCACCTTTTAAAAAACTTAGGCCCTGCAGTCATAAATTCAGATACACTTTCTGAATTCTTGTTATACCATAGCCCAGGCCCTCATCATTAATGTAACATTCCCTTTTGTAAAATATGCCTGCGAGAAAGTTAGATATCCATGCAGTGATGCTTAGGGGTGCTCACCACCTGCTAACTGAGTCTTCACCATAATGATCAAATCATTTATTGACTGCAATAACAATATACATCCTGCCTTCATTTCACTTTCAGCTATGGGACTGAACCTTCACCTCATGGAAATCAGAACAGGTGGACTTGCCTTCAAATTTTATTTTCCCCCTTAAAAACAATGGATTTTGGCAAACTGGATTCACATCTCAAGACAACTCCAAAATACTTTTTTCTTGATCGGACTGGGTTATGCTCCTTCAGATGAGTGTTGATGCCTCTTATTTGTGTGTATTGCATTCTTTCCTCTCTAAGGCTAAGTTGAGTAAGATCCCTCTATGTTATAGTCCTGTTTCCTGGATGCATCAAGCAATTGGGAGATCATAATATCCTGTTTTCCCTTTTTTCTTTATATTGTGTAATCACCCCATATAGCATGAAAGAAATTGAAACAATAGTCTGGTAGAATAATTCAATCAATCTCTGGTTAATCTTTTGCTCTGTGACTGGCTAATAGCTCATATAGCTCTTTCGGTTTAAGTCAATTCCATGAGTACACCCTGAGAATGACCACTGTGATCTGTCCACCCTGCCTTCATGACAGCACTCATTCCCATAGCACCATGTGACTACAACTCCAGAAGAGGTAAGGCTGGAAGAAGGTGTGGGGGTTGACCCTGGCTGGATGCCAGGTGCCTATCAAGCTGTTCTATCACTCCCCCTCCTCAGGTGACAGGGGTGAGAAAAAATAAAATGAAAGGCTTCTGGGTCAAGATAAGAACAGGGACATCACTTTTTAACCTGTTACTGCCACGGGCAAAACAGACTCGACTCGGGGAAATTAATTTAATTTATTACCAATCAAAGGACAGAGTAAGGAAATGAGAAATAAAATCAAATCTTAAAACACCTTCCCCCCACTCGTCCCTTCTTCCAAGGCTCAGCTTCACTCAAATTTTTCTCTACCACCTCCCCTCAAAGTGGCACAGGGGGACCAGGAATGGGCGTTGTGTTCAGTTCATCACACTTTGTCTCTGCTCCTTCCTCCTCGCACTCTTCCTCTTCCCCAACCTGGGATCCCTCCCACAGGAGACAACCCTCCATGAACTTCTGCAATGTGGGTCCTTCCCATGGGCTACAGTTCTTCATGAACTTCATGAAGAACTTCATGAACAGCATGGGTCTTTTCCATGGGGTGCAGTCCTTCAGGAACAGACTGCTCCAGCGTGGGTCCCCCAAGTCCTGCCAGCAAACCTGCTCCAGCGTGGGGTCCTCCCTCCATGGGTCCACAGGTCTTGCCAGGAGCCTGCTCCAGCATGGGCTTCCCACAAGGTCACAGAATCCTTCAGGCACATCCACGTGCTCCACCGTAGGGTCCTCCACAGGCTGCAGGTGGATATCTGCTCCACTGCTAACCTCCATGGGCTGCAGGGGGACAGCCTGCCTCACCATGGTCTTCACCACGGGCTGCAGGGGAATCTCTGCTCTGGTGCCTGGAGCACCTCCTCCCCCTGCTTCCTGGTGTCTGCAGGGTTGGCTCTATCAGACATGGGGGAACCTTCTAGCAACTTCTCACAGAAATCACCCCTGTAACCCCCCTGCTTCCAAAAACTTAAGAAGGGGAAAAAAACCTGCTGCACAACAACAGCAGCCAGACAGAGTGAGAATATGTGAGAGGAACAACCCTGCAACCCTCATGCCCTGTACCCCTGTGCTGCTCCAGGGGAGGCGGTAAAGAAATCAGGAGTGAAGTTGAGGCAGGGAAGAAAGGAGGGGTGGGGGAAAGGTGTTTTAAGATTTGGTTTTATTTCTCATTACTCTACTCTGACCTTTGTTTGGTAATAAATTAATTTCCCCAAGTCAATTCTGTTTTGCCCTTGATGGTAATTGCCGAGCGATGTCCCTGTTCTTATCTTGACCCATGAGCCTTTTGTTATATTTTTCTCTGTGCTGTCCAGCTGAGGAGGGGGAGTGATAGAGCGGCTTGGTGGGCACCTGGCATCCAGCCAGGGTCAATTCACTAAAAGTGTAAAAAGATATATATAGATAGATAATGTTGCAAATACAGTAACTTGCATGCTTATAAGGTTTTGTTGCTTTTTCATTAACTGTTGAGATATTCTAGGAATTTTCAGGTAACTATCTCACAGGAACAGTCCAAATTACTAGAAGGGTAACGTTTCTTTGGTCATAAAATAGTATTTATTACAGCAAAGTGTGCTGAAGAGAGAGTCTAAAAAAAACAGTTCTTATAGAATCCAACTGTGCTGTAACTTTTTTATTTTTTTTTTCATTACATGTTTTGAAAAACGCACATAACCATTTTTTATGTGTTGTGTTTTATACAAAATCTTTAACAGAAACTCTTAGTTTCAAGGTTGCAAATAGACTGTGAATGTCAGGTCATAAATCCTGACATATTTGGTCATGAGGCAAACAAACCTGAAGTTCTTGCTTGGTTGTTATCAAAGAACAAGACAAATTTCATGGGCAGACAGAAGATATCAGAGATATTATCTTACCTCTGGGGGAAAAAATTGTTTTGGAAAACTGCTACCTAAGAAAATTAAAATATTTATAACACTTTACTCAGGATGCTTCAGAGGGACTTCTACATAATGAATATTATCACTAGCCATAAAAACAAGTCATAAAACTGCTCCTTTTCCCTCATCTCTTCCTATTATCTGGAGTGCAGTCTACACTGCAATGTGCAGCTGGTTCAGGATAAATGAGTTTGGGTGCTGGAAGCAGCCAAGTGGAAACTGAGATCCCAGTGCAGGCTCATTTCTTGAAGCAGTGTAAACACCTAAAAATCTTGTTAAAAATACTTTTCATTTTAATAGTTTAAGCCTTTACACTCAGTGAGTCATGAGGAAGGGTTCTTTTGGGTTGGTTAATTCCATCATGTTTTGTGTCCTTACAGATATGGGTGATTTAGTGATCTTTAAGAATTAGAACCTACTATTCTGAGCTATGCCTTTGAAAGTGCTATATATCTTAATTTCCTGATATTTAACAGAATATTTAATAACTTTATATACATATGGCACAGTCATAAAATGCTGTAAAGAGTATTTCATATAACTGCTTTAGGAGTAAACATGGATATTAATTTGGTAACTTTTCTTGGTTGAAGACACAACTTTAGAAAAGAAAGCCTCTGACAAAAAGTCATCATCTTCAAGGGGTACTTACATAAAATTGTAAAGAAGCAAGTTTAAAAATAGTTATAGAGAGAATAAAGGTATTTGACCTGTTTGAAACAGAGTTTCACCTTCTATAAGCCCCTGAGAAAACTGAAGTCATACCTCAGAGAAGTGGGTTAGGTAAAAAAAAAGATACTCTAAGAAGTTCCTGCCACAAAGGCAAAAGCTAGATTCCAGTTCTAGTGGTATTATATGTGGTATTAATTCACATAAAACAGTTAATAAGATGAGCTAGAAAAGTGTTCCACCAATGAACAGGTCACAAATATGACAAAGCCCCCAGAATTAGGTTTCTCTCTTCCCACAATAATACAGAAAAAGGGTTATAAATGACTTTAAATGGAACAAGCCCTTTGCTTCCTCATGAATTTTACCTCCTCATCAGCCTCAGATCTCTGCTCAGCCCAACTCCATGTCTAAGATACATGAGAAAATAACCACACATTGAAATCTGGAGGAAATAAGCTTCACAGTTACAACATGGTATTTGTACTGTGTTGCTGGAAAGGCAATGTAAGATTGGACAGGAATTTTATTTATGCTTTTCCTGTAATTAGGTGAAATACTATTTTGATTGAAGATAATGGTGTCTCTTGTTGAACATCACAGCCTCTTTGTTTAGATTATGTTTTCCTGCAAAGGGAAATAATGTAATTCTGGCAGTCAAAGAAATATAATAAATAATACAGGTTTTAAATCCACGGTAGTCTTAGGATGCCTTCTTTTGGATGCACCTGACTTTACTATTACAACAATTACTCAATTTTCATAGTAATTACTTACTTTTGCCATTTATTAATATTGAAATTATCCATGTTAAACATAGGATGCCTAATATGCTCTTTACTACAATAATTTGGGTATCTAACAATGTACCTCAGTTGTTTACAATATACCGTGGCACAAAATATGGGCTCATTTTTAGTAGGGCAATTTCCTTTGAAAGTTTTCCCCACAAGGACAGACAGAAAAATAAGCAGCTGAAGTTCATAGTGTCTATTGCTCATTTACTATTCTTCTCTTTTCTATACTCCCCTCCCCACCGTCTTTGAAGACAACACAGTTAAGACTAGGAATCTGGAATATTTTTGGCTATCTTTAATCACAATTTCCTTACACATCTGGCAGGGAATCCTATGTGACAGAAATAGTGGGATTCATTGAACCTGCAAAAGCTTTCCAATATCATTTAGAAGAGATAATTGTACGTGACTTTTCTTATGCATTAGGGATCTCCAGCCCTGTGGGCAGTTTTCCTGGAGTAAATGCTGTGGGATTAGGTTGTCTATCCAATATGGAGTTTTGCTGGAGAAAGAAGACTTTCTGCTTTATACAGTGTATAGAAAATAGACTGGTTCTGCTTATTGTGTTGCTTTCTTCCATTTGGACACAGTAATAAAGCTATTTTTTTCTTTCCCAAGCATTTATTATTACCTCTTTGACATAATGGGCTAAGGGGCAAGTGAAGTTAAAACATCTGAGCTAAGCAAAGGTGACATTAACCAGTTTTACTGTGAACAGCTTGTCAGACATTATTAAGCTTTGCCTGGGTCCATCAAGGTTCCTAGCCTGTTAATAAACATTGCCACCAAAAGAAGAGAGAAAAAAATTACTACAAAACGATTTTCATTTTTCAGAGAATATAAAGACAAAGATTTGTTCCTTGTCTCCACCAGGTATTTAGCTTGTATGTAGGAAAATGAAAAACACTGGCTTTAGCAAGAAATGTGCCCCCCTAAATTACTTTTCTTGTTTTTTTCAAGATATCTGAGCAGTAAATATGACAAAATGGTTGGAAGACTGAATTAACTTTGCCTCCAGGATGCCTAAATCTCAGATCACCTATTAAAACCGTTCATGACAACACATTTTACTTTTTAAGCTCCCTGAACACATCACTTTCTGAAATATCTCTCTGTTCCCAAGATGGAGTTATACAAAGCACTCCTCCTAATGTGTTTGAACAGTTAAACTAGCCTAAAGCACTATAACTTTAATGCATTATAAATGAATCACTATGGATACAGGGAGTCTTGATGATCCTAGTATTTGCCTTTGTATTACATTTTTATATCTGTGATGTTTGCCTACCCAGAAGAAAAACAAGCTTCATAAAATGTGATCATTTTATTAAGGTGGTCAAATTAAAAAGTTAAGGGGATAATGAAATATAAGACAAATTGAAATAGTAAAATTTGCCATCTACCCAGTTCTAACAGGTGATGCAACTTTTAACCAGTTGAAAGGGGACTGACAGGACAAATCAGGCTGTACCGGGACCATTTTGCCTGCCTTTGGTACTGGGTTCTGTCACAGTTGCATTGCAAACACTTCTGTCCCCCATGCATGAAGGGTCGAGGAAGACAGGAACATGCTGTGCAAACTTCCAGCTGTCTTTCCTGCTGTGTGCTGACATGAGTGCCAAACGCCAGCTGTCATATAAGTGTAGTGCGGAGTTGATTTCCATAAGAAATTGTGGTTAAAAGGCAATTGGCTTTCCACCCTGACTTTGCATTTTCTTATCTAGAGCTTCCTCTAATTTCAGTGAGAGGTCTGGCTGAATGCTAACTAGGAAGGGACTGCAAAATTTGGCCCAAGATATAATGAAAATCAGGTTGGAAAGCCTTACCTGTGATTACAGTTGGCAAGGCAAGGGGGATCGTAGTCCCCTCTTCTTGCCTCCTACAGCCATCTCGCCACCATGGATACAGACCTCTGGTCATATAACAAAACAGCACTCATCCACCTGGGCAGCCTGTTTCCCACACAAATCAGCATTGAATCTTTTACTGCTTTGGAAATCAGTCCCTTAGGAGCTAATCCAACACTGACTGAAATTCATGGACTATCTCCAAGGGACTGCAGCATATTTAGGTAAGAGATTTAAAGGTTCATTCAATCAACTGTATTCCCAGAGCCAGAAAGAAAATGGTGCTTATATAATAGAGTTCCTATAGAATTTACTGATATTTTTACTGAATTTTTTATGGACTCCCACTCCTTTAGGAAGGGAGAAATTTGCTGTAAAAAGGGAACCACACAGTTTGTGGATGGATGAACCATTTTGTAAATTCCAAACCTACACAGAGATCATGAGTCCAGACTGATGACTAGATTTTCTTCACATCCAGGATCAAGTGCATGTCATGAAAAGTAGCTTCAAATTCACAAATTCTCCTGCTATTCTTCAGATGATCCCAGAATCACAGCAGCAAGTATTATCTTACTGGCAGGGTTTTTGTTCAGTTAGAAATATGCAGTATGACAGGATAGTTGTTGCCTCTGCTGTGTAACAGATTTAATCTGACAGAGAAGTCGATACTAAGTGTGTAACGACTTGCGTCATGACCTGTTTTTGTGCTCCTACTTGTCTTATCCTCAAAACCTTCCAGGCCACCTTTCAGTGAAGCACCTAAAAACCCACAGAATTTATAACTCCATATATACTTAAACAAGTCAGCTACTTGTGCTGGTTAATGCCACCCAACACAGTTCCTCAACAGAAAATGTGAAAGTAAGAATTGTTCTGGGTTTGACTCTTTGTTCAGAGCATAAAAAAAGTTTGTCTGCATTTTGCATTTTTCCTCCATTACCTCTCTTGGTTCTGCTGCAGGAAGTCAAGTTGAACTTAAACTTGAGTCCTACTCACTTGTCTCAATTTGATCTCAAATATATTTTTTGACCTTTAAATTTTTGGAATGTTTAGACTCCACAATAAACACCTGTGAAATCACAAATTAAGAGAACTTACTCATGATCTAAAAAGAGGAACTCATGAAATGCAGCCCCTCCTTTTGTAGTACACTGTTGGCAGGTGTGCCTGGATGAGGAGCACAGCCGCAGAACTGACTACAAGAAATTATTTCCACTGGTCACATTGTTCTCTCCCTGCTCTGTAAGGTATGGCAGGTATATAAATGAACCTTTGCCTGCAGGAAGAAAAATCTTCCTTTCTGCAGTGAAAGATCATGATCATGTTTTGCTCAGTTAACACCTTTCCCATGTAAAACAGCCTTTCTTGGGCTCCCCAGAATAAACAAGGACTGACTGAGTAAGTAAAACACATTGAAGAGGACAGTACATGATCCCAGAGATGAGGCAGAAAAAAATGATGGGAGAGAGGGAGTATAATCATTGTTATTTCTTAAATAGCTAATTGAAGGCTATGAAGAATTCAACTACCTCTCTATGTCAATTTTTAACGTAGTACACTCCATTGGTCTTATCTTGATTTCCCTGTGGCAGGAGGGAGATGTTTTTCAGACTCAAGTATTTTATATAAGCTCTACACATCTTTATTCTGATTACCAAAACCTACTCCACACTGCTGCATCTCTTCCAAATCAACCAAACCTTCATGAAGATGACACCTCCCTCTTGCTTTGCTCTGCAGAGCAACTCCTTTGCCATGCTCCTGGTTTAACTACCTGCTTTTTGAATGTGAGCTTCAGCCCCAGTATATGACAAGGAAGTTAGAGAAGACAGTAAAGTGTAAAGGGATTGTACTGGTTTACTGCTCAGTTGCTTCAAGCCTGGTTCTTGTGGGGCTTGTCCTTGTCTTTTCTTTTTTCAATATTTTAATTAATTGGAGAAACTACTTATGTACAAAAGGATCTTCACGTTTTCTTTATCTCAATGGTTTTGTCCTTCCATTATACTTTCTGAGCTTCCCACTCCTTAACAAAAAGGCAGAAGTGTGATGCCCTTCATAAAAGTCAACAGGAGATATAGAGAGACTGTCCAATAAAGACATCCTTGGAGAAATTAAAACTGTCAGGAGCAGTTTACAGTCAGATCAGTTTGTGAAGAGTGATGGTTCCCCAGGTGATAAGCAGGTGATCATGGTTGGACTCTGAAGAGGTCTCTTATTCCTGCTTTGGCGCAGGCTCAGATGTTTTCTGGTTTTGCATCTGCCCTTCATGCATCCCATGGGGAGGGGAGGCTGTGCAAGTGCATGTCAGGAGAGAGAGAGAGACTAAAGATTAAGTTTTCTGCATAACAAATACCATCAGATCAGCAGCACATGTGGCACTGGTTTCCTGGAACACCTTCAGTGCTGCAAGTGTATTAAATATTTCTTGGGAAGGGCTTCAAAGAGATTACACTTCTGTGGCTTGGATAAAGCATTCAGGGCACTTGAATTGGCCTGATGATGCTGAGATGTTTCCTCCTGTAGGAGAGCCATAGAATAGAATCATAGAATCATTTAGGTTGGAAAAGACCCTTAAGATCATCAAGCCCAACTGTTAACTTAGCACTGCCAAGTCCACCACTAAACCATCTCCTTAAGCACCAGACCTACACGTCTTTTAAATACCTCCAGGGATGGTGACTCAGCCACTTCCCTAGGCAGCCTGTTCCAATGCTTGACAACCCTTTCGGTGAATAAATTTTTCCCAATATCCAATCTAAAAATCCCTTTTCAGCAGAGGTTGGTTTTTCTTGCATAATGGTTGCTGTGCATTTCAGGTAAGAGGAGCGTTAAGAGGATTGGTCTCAGGGAGGAGATGCAGTCAGGGACAGGGCAAGGAAGGGGTGCAGGCTACTGCTATCAAATGCACAAGAGTCGCTACAGAACACTTCTTGGGCTTCACAGTGCCTTAGCAGAGTCAAATGAAAGGGCTACGAGATTTAATCACTGAAAAGCAAACCTATTAAAGCTAAAGCAGTGTGATGAGAGTAGCAATCAATGCAGGCACTAGAGGATTTACATAAATTTTAGAGAAACAATTATTGGGTTTTAGTTATGTTTTCCGTTCAATCTAGTGATCACAAACTGTTTTATATTCCTCTGCAGTCTTCTCTGAAGAAGGCATTTTCTTGTGTTTCTTTAAAGATGTTTGAAGTTGCTATTTTCCCTTTAAAACGCTCTCTGTACAGGGAATAGTATCCCCAGCTGCCAAAGGGCTGATGTGTACATGGGACAAACTTTGCCTGCAGAGCATCCTGATGTGAGTAGGTATGGTGGGTTGACCCTGGTTGCATGCCAGGTGCCCACCAAAGCCACTCTATCACTCCTCCTCCTCAGGAGTACAGTGAGACAGAAAATATAATGAAAGGCTCGTGGGTCAAGATAAGGACAGGGAGATCACTCAGCAATTACTGTCACAGGCAAAACAGAGTCGACTTGGGGAAATTAGTTTGATTAATTAACAATCAAATCAGACTAAGGTATTGAGAAAATAAAAACTCAGTCTTAAAACACCTTTCCCCCACGCCTCCCTTTTTACTGCCCCTACCAGCAGCACAGGGGAATGGGGAATGGGGATTGTGGTCAGTTCATCACAGTTTGTCTCTGCTCCTTCCTCCTCAGGGGGAGGACTCCTCACACTCTTCCCCTGCTCCAATGTGGGGCCCAACTATGGGAGACAGTCCTCCACGAACATCTCCAATGTGGGTCCTTCCTACGGGCTGCAGCTCTTCATGAACTGCTCCAGCGTGGGTTCTTTTCACAGGGTGCAGCCCTTCAGGAACAGACTGCTCCAGCGTGGGTCCCCCACGGGGTCACAGTCCTGCCAGCAAACCTGCTCCAGCGTGGGCTTCTCTCTTCACAGGTCCACAGGTCATGCCAGGAACCTGCTCCTGTGTGGGCTTCCCACAGGGTCACAGCCTTCTTTGGGCACACCCACCTGCTGTGGTGTGGGGTACTCCACAGGCTGCAGGTGGAGATCTGCTCCACCACTAACCTCCATGGGTTTCAGGGGAATTTCCACTCTGGTGCCTGGAGCACGTCCTCCCCCTTCTTCTTCACTGACCTTGGTGTCTGCAGGGCTGTTTCTCTCACATATTCTCACTCCTGATTCTGGCTCCAACTGTGCAGAATTTTCCCCCCCGCACTTCTTAAATATGTTATCCCAGAGGCGCTACCACCGTTGCTCAGCCTTGGCCAGCGCTGGGTCTGTCAGCCTTGGAGCCGGCTGGCATTGGCTCTATCAGACACAGGGGAAGATTCTAGTAGCTCCTCACAGAAGCCACCCCTGTAGCCCCTCTGCTACCCAAACTGTACCATGCAAACCCAATACAGTAGGGCATATGGGCATGGAGACCCCAATGAAGTCTCACACAGCAAGTTATTCCTCTTGAAGAAGTATGAACTGCCCTTCTTTAGGGCAACAAAGCTAGCTAGGTCTGGAGAGCAGGTCTTATGAGGAGTGGCTGAGGGAACTGGGGTTGTTTAGCCTGGAGAAGAGGAGGCTGCAGGGAGACCTTATCGCTCTCTACAACTACCTGAAAGGAGGTTGTAGTGAGGTGGATGTCAGTCTCTTCTCCCAAGTTACTAGTGATAGAACAAGAGGAAATGGCCTCAAGCTGCATCAGGGGAGGTTTAGATTGGATATTAGGAAAGATTTCTTCACTGGAAGAGTGGTCAGGCATTGGAACAGGATGTCCAGAGAGGCGGTGGAGTCACCACCCCTGGAGGTGTTCAAAAAACATGTAGACGTGGCACTTCAGGGCATGGTCAAGGAGACGTGGTAGTGTTGAGTTGATGGTTGGACTTGATAGTCCTAGAGGTCTTTTCCAATCTTAATGATTCTATGATTCTATGATGGTTCGCTAATCAGAAATCAAAAGCTGTTTGGTGTGTAAAAATGTCTATCTCTTCACCATTTTCTGTATGGTGAATGGAATTGAAAGGAATAACTGGAGTTCAGAAAGGAGTGGAAAACTTCAATGCACTGCTTTGGAAGTTATCAGAAGTTTAGATTCTATGAGTCTATGATTCTGTGAAATAGCTTGACTGGTTACAGAGGCCAACAGGGAAGTCTATAATCAGCATCACAACATTGTCCTGGTCTGGCAAAGTGCTGAGACACCTGGTGAACTACTCTTCACTTGAAATGCATTTACTGCATTGCCTGGTTTTGGAGCCTGAATCTGTGCATCACCCTTCATCCCTTCCAAAACATCTCTTTTCTGCAAGAGTTCAGTCCTCTGTTCTCAATAGCATGATATAGTTAAACAGGAGTGGAGATGACCACATATTAGTGACTTCATGTGCAACTCTCCCTTGTGAGGGATGGCTAGTTTCTGACTGAGTCCCAGTTAACATGCCTGCTTACAAAAAATTACCTCATGTATCTGAAAGAATCAGAGGTTTTCTCACTGTATTCGGAAAGAAAATTTATATTGGAGGGCCAAAAAGAATTTGAAACAGGAAGGAGCTGATGTTAATAACATGGAAGAATACTCAAATGTCTGGTTATCTACCTGGACTGCTATATTATTAAAGTACTAACAAAAAATTGTGTTGCAAAGCCAGAATAACCTTTTACTGCCCTTAAAAGAAACAGTTGTATGAGAGCTGTGCTGTTATTCCTGGCAGACCATTGCACCTCAGCTCTCAGTGAAATTCTAGAAACAGAAATACAGGATATGGGGCACCTAACAGGAAACCTGCTTTCCCCTCTTTCCATTGCCTTACAGACAAATCCACAGGAGTTACCTCCTTGTATTCATTCTTTTGAGCAATCTACTGACTCAGCATTGTTATATGACCTTCTAACCATATGTGCACAGCAAAGGATTGCTTGATGTTTTACAGATGCATTTTCCGTTTGAAATGATAGTTCAGTTTAGAAAGAAAAATATAGGAAAACAGTGTAGTTTGCCTTGTCTACATTTTTTTGAAGAGGTAGAAGTTTCTCTCACTTTATCTTAACATTTCCTGTAGGCTATTGGCTGTATTTAATTGGAAACTAAACAGAATAAAAACATAAGTCTGATGTTAACATCAATATGATTACACTGTAAAGGCATTTGTTGAGTCCGTGGCCAGTATCATCCTATTTTAACAGCCAAAGTTCTGTCCCTGGCATGAAGATATGCTCTGCAGCCTATTTCATCCCACCTCCAGATACAGGGCAAGAAACAGTCCTTTCCTTAGCTCTCATTAATTAGCCTAAAAGCTATTTGTTAACCACTGATCATTTAACAGCTAGTTTTCAGAAGTTACACATGATGTTGTAACCCACATTGGATGCACATTAATAACTCAAGTAGGAAATTCATTAAAGGCTGAAATAATTCCTGGCGTAGCAGTTATCTTTTCCTGGAAAACAAAATTACCTAGTGATAGATGTGGTCTCCTGTAAAATTCAAGTAATGGAAGTTTTAAATGTTCACTAGTTCATTGGGTAACCTTTTACAGAGGACCTGTAACTTTGAACTCCGACTGGTAAGCCTTCAGGCTGTGATTTGTGTACAACTCAGTTGCAGCCTGGAAAGGTTTACACTTCTTGATTAAAGTTATTCGTAGCATATAGTTTAGACAACTGAAATCATTGTACTTTTCTAACAATGCTAATTGGATTCTAGATTGAACTACTTGGTTGTGTTTAGCAAAGAGACAACTGGTATCCTGCTTCTCTGCATGCTGTTCAGTATGCACCAGATCATTAATGTGAAATACTGCACAGTTGGTTTGCAATTCATCTTAAAGATGAACTGCAGTTCCTTAATGGTCTTGAACTTTTAGTTTAAGAAAATAAATAATATAAATCCTTCAATGTAGGACAGAGGGAAGGAACCAAAAGTGCCCATTCCTGGCAGTAGGGTTATAAAACACTCTGCTCGAAAATGTCTTCCATCTTATTAGACATTACTTATTTCCTGACATCATTTCCTGGAGTGGATTAATTGTCACTGGTCAAATATTTTGCACAACACAGAGGGTGCCAAGGAATTATCTGAGCATATACATCCATATCATTGAAAGTGGCCAATATAACTTAGAAATGCCACCCAAAATTCTGAGGCTAAA
The DNA here is from genome assembly GCA_013400875.1 of Anhinga rufa. NCBI lineage: Eukaryota > Metazoa > Chordata > Aves > Suliformes > Anhingidae > Anhinga > Anhinga rufa. The sequence goes on from VZTV01076675.1 coordinate 15,592, forward strand.
GCAACACCATAATATCACATTAAGTCTAATTTTCCTTTTTTTTTTTTTGAGTGTGAAATTCACACTTCTTTATACCCAGGTTCTTGCTTGCTGTATTAGTGTCATATTTCAGAGCAGCAGGCAAAAAACTGGTTTGGAGTTTAATTATTTTCCCTTCTATTAGAACATTTTGGGCTAGTGCACTGGAAATCCTGACTCATGACCAACACTTCAGTGGGGAGTGTCAGTTAAATTTCTACACAGGCCATAAAAAAATGACAGCAATTTACTGTCCGTACAAAATCTTTCTATACGTTGTTTTTTATTATTGGTGTCTGATTGCACTATCATTGATGATGACAAAAAATCTCACACTGATTTGAGGAGGAGAGAAAACACAGTTATAAATAATCCATCTAATATGTTGCAGTTCTCAAGAAAAGCAATCGTAGATTCAATGTGAAGACAGAACACCACTATTTTCATATTCCTGGTGAAGTCTAACAACCTGCGACTGGAATATCAGCAAGAGTTGCAGGTTTTCCTCAGTAATGTATCCCCTAATATGAGAACAAGGTCAGTCAATTAAATTAAAAGAATGGCAAATTTAAAAGAAATTTAAAATCTCTCTTTTCATATAGGTTAGCCTAGACTGTCAAATCCATTGCACAGAGAGTCATCAGGTCAGATATTATGGCTGGATATTTAAATAGTTTGGAACATATTCTGCCATTGCTGTGCAATGATAATTGGACACTGTCCTGATGGTCTTCATCTTTCAATAAAGATGAAATTCTTCCTTTGAACTTCACTGTGCACTTGGTGAGTTTCAATATAGTTACAAGGACCAAGACAGAACAAAAGGATTATCAAAGGTCAAAAGTACGGTAACAGAGTATGGTAACATTCCTGTTCCTACTGACTTCCCATGGGAGCTGGGTACCAAATCCTCGGTGGCGACCCTGAAATTCTCTGCCATTGTGTTTTGACTATGACTAAGGTGCATAAAGGTGAAACTCTTATAGGAAATCTTGTGCTTTGTGGGAAAAATTATCAAAGGGAGAAAACCCAAAATTTAAGGAGCAGAGGGAGAGGAGCACAGGCTTCAGGCCAGAGGCTTCAGCCAGTATAGTCCAAGTAGGGATGAGTAGACTCTTTGGTGTGAAAAGATGCAGGGCAGGGTTCCTCCTAACCTGAAGCACATTTGGGGTGGATTCTGGAGGTCAGTGGTTGAAGAGGACAACTATGCTCTCCCCAGCATCATTCCTATGCCCTATAGTATATCTGTCAATCACCTAGCATGCAGTTCAGTGGGTGTTTTTTTACAGGGTTTGGTGTGCACTACTGGATAGGTGCTATGTTACTGGGCACATTCCCATAAGACTTTTATTGTTCCACTTTTTTGTTTTATCTACAACATTACTCTGTTGGAAAGGTTTTGTTTCTTCTTAGTGTAAGGAAGTAAGTATATAACAGGTATGAAACACAAAGTAGAGGCTGCTTTATGTTTCAAGCTGTATAAAAAATGTCAGAGCACAAGTGGGGAATAAATATTTTTGAGGAAGACAATTACATAGAATGGCATGGAGAGGCACCATGAAACTGCCAGTTCAAGAAAAGAAGTGGCTACCTGGTACTCAGACTGACTACCAAAGAGAAAAGAGTGAAACCGATGATACTGTCTGAAGACACAGCAGTAACCCCGGGTGCGGTTTATTATGGCTGGAGTGTCTTCATTATTAATAACCCATATCACGGAGAATGGGGCCCAATGGGACTCCATGCAAGAGATCATTTAGATCATTTCTCTGAACTGGTACACAGTGATCCATGCCTCCATTATTCCTGCCAGATCTTTGACTACCCTGTTCATAAACCCCTCTGATGGAGACTCCCTCTTAAGCCAGTTTTTGGGAGTGCTTACCTTCTTTTCTTCAAAAGTGTTTCCCAGTGACCTACCATGGTCTCTATGTCTGCAGGTGAAACCCACCATATCTTCCTGTACAAACCACAGACATGGAGAGAAGATTGTTCCAACCCTCTTCATGTGAAGATGATGAAGTGTAGTTTGGCTTTTATATGCCAGGCTAAATTTTCAACATTTCAGTATAAAATAATCCATTTCATTTATAAATGCACCAAATCCAATTTACCATCATTAAGTCACATGGAATTCATTATGTCATTTTAAAATATCTCCTTTCAGATTACAACCGTATCTGAAATATGTGGCTGCTCTGTAACCAAACAATAAAAAAGCCCAAGCAAACAAGACCTGAAAGACTGCGCTGTGAGACTCATAACACAGAGGAATGTTATGGTCTGGAGTTTACTGTAACAGAAAACAAGCTGGAAGACATGCTGTGGTTGAGGCACTTTCTCTACCAAATTTCCAAATTGCTGTGACAAGACATTCAAACTTGTGAAAGGAAGGTTGTAGATCTCTGAAGGTGTCAGTGCAAAGAAATGTTTCTGTGCACACCTTGTGGGTGTTTGAATAAGCTAGGAAATAACTGCAATGGTAAAAAAGTGCTGAGAAAGTTCTTTCTTTTTGTTACTGCTATTTTGTGCTCCACCCACCTATTAAGTTTCAGTATCACTGTAGCATGCACTGCTCTTTCTTTCCATTCATTCATCTATAATCTATTCAAACATCTAGACAAATGGATCTTTCAGAGGAGACCTCTTATTTTTGTAACAAGAAACCTGACCAGTCAATTCCTATGGGACATAGACTAACTTCTTTCTCACAGTAAAATCCAAACCATTCTGTGATACACTGTAAAATGAGACTATTCATATAACACCATGTCACAAACTGTTCACAACAAATGAGACAGGCAGGCACCTCTCCTGCCAGCTACTAACACCCTGCTTATTCCCCTCAGCTCTGCCTGGAGCTGGCACTCCCAATAACATCTTCAGAGAATAAGGCCAGAAGGGATCATTCTGATTTAGAAGGATAAATATTTAATAAGTGAGAAAGTGATTTAGGTGCCTTTGCCAAGTTCAAAATCCTGGTATTAACTATGAGTAAGTTGGTGTATAGGGATAAATTGCTGTATTTAAGTTGCATTTAAATACTGCAGTTAAGATGTTCTCAGATGTTTGTTAGTAAATAAAGAGCTAGTCCTGCCCCAGACCTGGCTCTTCTGGGTCTGGAGCTAGTTTGGAATTTCAAGCTGTGGCTTATGGCAGTGTACCAAGGCCTCAGGCATGAGATTACATCTCTGCACTTTTTGTTAATTGCCTGTGGAGCAATACCAGGACAACACTGGGGAAAGGGAGAGGAGAGGCTGGACTGTGTCATGAGAAAAGAGAGAAAAGCCCTGAAGAGGCAGTCCTAACATGGGGAGTTACTGCCACCAGAGCCCATGCCATAAAGCAGTAACTGACAGACTACGTCAGTCTGCATGGAGTGATACCTTGTCCATGAAATGGCTCCTTTCAGCCCAGTGTGTTGTCTGAGAGAAAGCACTATTAGACAATACCCTTAATAACAATCTTTAACTTTTGGTCAGCGCTGAAGAGGTCAGGCAGTTGGAAGAGATGATCATTGTAGGTCCCTTCCAACTGAAATATTCTATTCTATTCTATTCTAGACATGTATTGATCTTTACAGAACATTCATTGGGCAAAGGCAGGACAGATCTACAAACCACTGTCTGTCAGGAGCAGGGGCAAAAAGCTCATTCCAGAAGCTCTAGACCACTGTGCATTGGAGGAGCCAGGAACATGTTGGGCACCAGAAAGCCTGATGCTGATTCATGCTAACTAACAGCAGAGCAAACACCAGAGCAGTTCAGCAACTGCCTCTGTGAGTCTGTAATCACCAGCACTTGCTGAGAACTAATGTCATATTTCCATGACCTTCTTCAGCTTCCCCACCAAGAAGGAATCCCATTTGCCTCTTCTTCCCAGTCATTTGCCTTTTCTGTCCTTCCTGACATCTCCTCAGGCCACCATAGGTGCTCACAAAGGGTCATGAGTTCATAAGCACAGTGAGATGGGTTGGAGTTCAGATCAGGAAAAAAAAAGGAAATATGGGGACAGGATATGTGTAAGGGAGAGGCAAGACCCTTTAATGAGCAGAATGGTGGCTTGTCCCTTTTTGAGTTGCTTAGATGCTGAAGTTGTAGGAGCTATGGACCACTGGTTATGTGCCATAACATTAAATCAGGCTAAAACCCAGGACTGTATTATCTTCTTCCTCTGCCCTGGTTTCCAATGAAGGGGGCCATAGTCTGTCACCAGTAACCTCAATATCTGCCCAGACACACCCAATAATTTTGACAGGGAATAATCACTTTCTACTGGTTGGAACCAAAAGCAGCATCCAGCTGATTATAGTACGTCATCTCATTCCCACAGCTCTTAAGGAACAGACCCCAAATAAAATCCCATCCTTACTATGGGCAATTGTTTTGCCTCTCTGAAGGCAGCCTGATTTGCCCACCTAAAATAGAGCCCTGGATGGTAGGACTGGCTGTCTTCAGTCACCACATCACCTGGAAATAGTGGTTTCCTGTTGACGAAACCCCAGGGCTGACTCTGAATACTTTTTAAAAAATGCGTTCTACTTGAAAATTTTTTATTAAAAAGATAGTGACCTGCTGTCTTTTGACCTTTTTTAAAATTTATTTTGTAACCTTTGTGTTCAAGACTGTTACTGAAAATCTAAGCTAGCTAAGATAGTTTCTGTTTCCTTAAAGATACAAAATACAGGAATCAAAATATTTCAAAGAAGTGAAAATACTTTCAATTGTTTAGATATTTTTGAACATCATAATTCTCAAAATTTTTTGTTTTCTCTTTAAACTGTGATAGATTTGCATTATTTGCATTATTCTCCCCCTCCTTTTTTGCTTTGCAGTACAGGAAAACTACTTTTTCTGACCAACTCAGCTGGAAAGCCTGTGACTTCTTTTTAAACAGATTAGATATCTTCAATAAGCCTGTAATTTCCAACTCAAGCTTCTTATATATTGTCTGCAATTTCATATTGTCCACAGCAGTGATCTTTGCATCGTTAGAGCAGTGGGAAGCCTGGAGAACAGAGGGCTGTACATATCTTATCCTTTCCTTTCCAGGATTTCTGCAATTTAATGCTGCATTGCTTTCAGCCTCCCTTTCCTACCTTTCAGCATAATAGTCCTGAACAATCAGAAAGGGCATGGGTATTAACTTGGGTCCTTAACTGTGTATTAGAGAAAAAATAGAGAAAAAAAAAATCTGCAATTCCATGTATTATTTGATAGAAACTGCCCTTACATCTGGAAGGGATGGCTGATCCCCATTCTATATGCAATATCCCAAATTTCATCAGAGTATTAACACATTTCCTGGTCTAAGGCAGTTACTTTGGAAAGGTGTGAGTTACACAGCCACTGTCAAACTATGTGAATAACTTGAAAAAAAAAGCTTCTGTGCCTGAAAGCTTGGTTGATTTATCCTCCAACTGTATCAGTTAGTGTCATAAAAGATATTACCTCTCCCCACAGATCATACTTTGCTCATTGGAGCATTACATGGCATACTTAATTATTGTAAGCACACTGGGGATGCTGGATTAAAAAGCCTACAGGCATTTAAAGCAGGATTAATGTCTTTGCATAACAGCAGAAACTGATGTAACTTCCTTACCACCAAGAAGCAAATTTGCAATCAAAATATCACCATTTTATTGCCAAAAAGTTTGAATGTCTGCTTGGTTTGAGGAGACATTCTGCTTTCTATATTTTTCTCAGCTTTAAGGTTCTGGAGTCTTGTACAGAAATCATACAGTAATTGGCTTTTCAGACTTGTTTCCTAAGGAAATGAAGATTTATGTATTCCTGCAGTCTATCTATCAGTCTCTTGGCTTCTCCCTAACTTTTGAATCTACTAGCCAATTTCAAACAAATTTTGGAGGAGACTAGAGGTCTGAAAGATATTATGTTCCTAAAGTTGTGCAGAAATTGGGAGCTGAGTAGAATAGAAAGATTTAAATTAGAGCTCAGTGAGTCAGAGGCAAATGACTCAGGCATTATAGGTAGTGCCTCACAGCAGTCGGCCGTGCCATGAGCACATAGAGCCAACCTGCATACCTATGGCTGCATTAGCCACAGCCCAGTCCAGCCCACCTCCAGTCTGCCTGGGGAAATGGGAGGGGAGGTGGGACTCTTGGACCAGGGAGGATTTATGGGACAGATGACACAAGTCATTATGCAAATGGACTTACTTGTGCTGCTTCTGACACGGCTTTTTTCTTTGTCTATTTTAAGATGTTTATTTTGTCTGTAAAAAGCCAGTAATTGTTACTGGTCAGAATATCTGAACTGAATCATGCAGTCTCCATCCTTGGAAATTTTCAAGACCAAACTGGATAAATGCCTGAACAATCTTGTCTGACCCATAACTGACTCTGCTTTGAGCAGCAGGTTGGGCTAGAGACCTCCTGAGGTCCCTTCCAACCTGAATCACATTGTGATCCTATGAACCTATGAAGGCAGGTTTGCCTTACTGTGTTGCCAAGAGCAGAGTATGGACAGGTTCAGCTGGCCCAAATTTTATTATCTGTCAACTACCTTTTGAAATACCTGTAGGATTTTTCAGTACAAAAACGGTATTGCCACTGCTTAATATTCATAATGTGCTAATAGCCAGATATGCTAGCCAAGGTCAGAAACTAAACAAAGAATGAAAGTAATTTAGTGACTAAATCATTAACCTGTGACATAGGAAATCAGAGTTCATTAGAGTCTTCCAACATAGCTTATACAAGTAACAGCGAAAGGGAGGAATTTCACGTAACTTTAGCTGTCCAGAAGTTAGGCAGCTAATTTAATCTGGCTCTTTAGATGTCCTCATGGGTCAAGAGCGAGATGAAGAGCTCAAAGCCAGTTCCTGCAACACTTTCTGGGGGGGTGGGCTCTTTCTTTACCTTGACAGAGAAAGGAGGAAAGATAATAGCACTCCATGGTTTCACAGGGGGTTGTACATATAATTCCATCCTGGAATCCTGGACTACAATATGCTCAGATTCTGTCTAAACACCTTTGGTAAGTAATTGTCCTGGTTGCACGTGTGGGTGCATATGTGTGTGGCTGTAGTGCATATGCTAGAGGAAGGGAATAGTTTCTCGCAGAGTTTTATGTCGAGGTCAGTAAACACAATACTCACACAATGGAAACTTGTCTTGAAAGATAAATTTCATCAAAACAGATTCCATACAACTTTAAATTCTTTTCTTCCTCCTGCCACAGCCATTCAGCCTCACCCCTTAGGCAGCCAGAAATAAGTAAATGAATACAAGACTGCCGTGGTTTAGCCCCA
>VZTV01076677.1:10929-43597 GCA_013400875.1 Anhinga rufa
GGCGGGCAGGAGCCGGCGGGGCCCCCACGGCCCCCTTCCTCCCGCAGGTGCTCGGCGCCGGGGCGGTGCTGGGGAGCCGGAGCCGGGGCCGGACCGGGCGGCGAGCGGCCGCCCGCCTCCTCGGCACTGCTGACTCAGGAGCAGGCGCCGTCCCTCCGCCCACCTCCGAGGGGCGGCCGCCGCCGTCCGCGCAGGATCACCGCCCAGAGGCACCCCCTTCCCCAGCACGCACCGCCCCGAGGCGAGAGGGAGCCGCACCTGCGGGCAGCGGCAGCGGCCCCCCCAAGGAAGAGAGAGGAGGGATGGGAAGCGGCCCCGGGCGGGGAGGCCGGTGCTGGTCCGACTCCATCCCAAGAGGGAGCGCGGGGGCTTCCCGCTGGCGAGCAAGGCGAGGAGGCGCCGCGCCTCCATCTTGAAGAGGGGGCGCGGGAGGGAGGCCGCGCGTGGGGGGCAGCAAATGGCGCCGCCCCCCGGCAGGGCTGCGAGCACGAAATGGCGACCCTGGCGCGCTGGTTCCGCGGCAGGTGCTGCCCGCCCCGCTGGCCGCTGCTGCCTTCCGCAGTGGGGTCCAGCTGCAGTGCAGGCGTGTTGCTTTCCACAGGATTACCCCGAGAGGGGTTTTTCCTTTCTGGAGACTCGACCTCGGGGCTGCTGCTGGAGATAAAGCAGCAAAAGGCTCCCAGGTCTTAAGATGTAGGCGTTGGTCTCTTCTCCCAAATTACTAGTGATAGGATGAGAGGAAATGGCCTCAAGCTGCATCAGGGGAGGTTTAGATTCGATATTATGAAAAATTTCTCCACTGACAGAGTGGCCAGACCTTGGCACAGGCTGCCCAGAGAGGTGGTGGAGTCACCGTCCCTGGGGGTGTTCAAACACCGCGCTGACGTGGCCCTTTGGGACATGTTTTAGGAGACATGGTGATGTTATGTTGATGATTGGACTTGATGGTCTTAGAGGTCTTTATCAACCTTAATGGTTCTATGATTCTAAGATCTTAAGCAGAGCCCTTAAGATGTTGAACCAACAAGCTTTTTGTGAGAAGGAAGACAAGCCCTCGGTGCCACGTGACTCTGTGCATCCATGCTCGAAAGGCGACTGTAGTATCCCCCTTGGCCTGCCAAGCAGCCTCGAAGGTGGGATCCCGCCACCTTTGTATTGTCATGATGCGTGAAGGTCTCCAGACCTTTGCCACCTGTGAGGCTTTTGACTGCTCTGTGTCCATGTGAAGTTCTGAGGACACTCCTGGTAGGGGCTTTCCAGGGTGACTGGCTGCACATGGATTACAGCAGGAGGCTAGCACCTGCCTGTCATGAGCTGTGCTAGGGCAAGCCCCCCCCACCCAGTCTACATGTCCTCTTTCTACCTTCCTTCTGATTCTTACCTTTCCAATTTTCTGAAAAACATTGGGCCAGGGACCTGACGCTGCTCAGCTGGCAAAGCCCCACATCCTAATGACAGGTATCTCTGAAGCCTCTGTAAGAGTACCCATAGCTTAGTCATAACAGCTTTTCAATAATATATTCTGTGTTTGTGTGTCTTTAATTTTGCTCTATCCTAGTTCTCGCCTCATTCACATTTTCTGCTGAGGGACTCTGGCATGTTTGCAGTCAGAGCATGCAGAAATGGTTTGTTGGTTTCTTTGATTTTTACAATTGCACTCCAAAATAATTGGCCTATTTCCATTTGGAAGGAGGCATTTTTCTACTCAACACCAAAGTCCATGTGCCATAGAGAAGTGGTTTTTAAGTTTGTCCATCTCAGCAACATTTTAAGCAAGCAATTTCATTTTCAAGTGAAATAGAATACAAAGGGCTGTGAATTTCAAACTTTAATTTCAAAGGTTTCAGGCTGATGTGCACCAATCTGTCGAGGTCCTAAATTCTCTGCTCCACCTGCTAGTGATGCTAGTGTATCACTATGTTCTGCTTAGTCTTTAATGAATTGCCAACACTTGAGTCAGGGCAAATGGTATTTTGCAGTTACTACAGGATAATGAAAACAAAAGTGCTCTAAAGGTGTAAAAATGTCATCTCTTGAGCGTACAACTGCTTTTACCGCTTTTTCCATTTCCCACCTTAGCAACTTTTTAACAATAGTCTGTATTTCCTGAAGTTACTCTAATCTTCCTTGGTATGAAGAGCCCATAACTCATATGCTTGCTCTCTAAAGCACAGAATTAAATCTCTGAACTGTAGTAGTAGATTGCTTGTGAAAATATATGAAGGAGCCAAAAGGAATTGTCCGTTGACAATTTTTTTTTTTTTTCCCAATTTTGATTCCTCAGTTTCTGTGATTTCCATGTGTTGGCTGTTTTGGCCAGCTTTTGGAGACTAAAGTCTGCTTATTTGAAGTGAAAAGGATCGTGTGCATTGCTAAGAATTATTCTAATAGCAACACAGAAAGGTCAAGGAGAAGACTGCTATATTTTTTTCCATTCTTGACCAAGGCTACTTGACTTTGAAGAGAAAGTGTGTGCAGAGAGAGGAAGCCTGGCTATCCTTCCTTTGTGAGGCAGCCCCATTTCTCATGACTTGCAGCCTTCCTGCCAGCACTGAAGGTTGATTGACTGACCCAGTGGAGGGAGAGGATTGTCCTCCAATGCTTTGCATGGCTGTGCAATCCTAATTTTACTGACCATAAAAACACCAGATATAGTGGCACAAACTTTTTTTTTTTCTTTTGCAGGAAAGATTATTCACCTGTATACTCAATGCTAGGGCTTTTTGAATGATCTATGCAGGTATGCAAAAGGCTCCTTAGCACAGCACAGGCTTAGGGAGACAAGTCCTCTGTGTATTCTGTCAGGAAGTACCACCCACCATCTTGGTGAAAGCAGTGGGAAGAGGATGAGAGCAGTAACTGGCCCTCTGCTTTCTCTGCACAGGAGTAGCTGATCCAGTGCCCTCGACTTTCTTGCACACAATTGCCTCCTCCATTGAATGAACAAGACACAGCTAGTCCTACGCAAATGCAAAGGTATCAGAGCAAACCACTCCCACTCAAGAAACTCAGCGTGGGCACCTGGTGCCTATCCACAGTCTGCAAACTCCACAAATGCTATGAAATGGGGGAACAGACCGAGAAAGCAGGTTCACTGCAGGTGGCCGAGGTGAAGATGCTATTTTCTTGCTGAGCCAATTCTTGCCTTTCATATAATTGATGAACTTAATTCATGAGGCTTAACCCTCATGAAATAATACGCTCAGTGTGCTGTAATGCTATCTGAAAATTATGAAAACTTCAAAATGCAGCCTTCTAGGTAAATGTTGATCTGGTTACCTCCAGCTGCCTTCTCACAGTAAGTGCATTTATTTGGTCAGACAAAAGCCTTGTGAAGCTGTCATCACTCAGGACAACTAACTCACTGCCAGACGTCAAGGGGCATTTTGGAGCCTGCCTCTGACATGTACTTTGCTGACATGTACATGACTGCCCATCGCTGCCAAATGGCCCTTCTGAGCAGCTTGGGGGGTGGCAGCGGCAGGGAAGCCCTGGCCTGAGGCGTAACATTACTGCAGCAAGTGAAAGGGGCTGGCAAAGCCCTCCCAGTCACCTTGCACCCTGGTCTCTTTCCCCTCTCGCCTGGTTTGCTAAACCAGCTGCTCTGAAATTTTCCATGTGACATCTGTTCCAAAAGAAAGAGGTAGTAGATACACTACTTAGGTTACCAATACTTTACCTTTGTTAGATTGTATTGTGCTTTTCCAAAAATAGTCTTTCCCCACCTCCCATCTTAAATAGGTAAAAAAACTTGATCTGTTTCAGTTCAAGGGAGTGTCCACCAACACTGAAAAAGACGTAGTATTCACCTTCAAGGTATCTGAGAATTCTTCCTGATTCTTCAATAATTGTGAGAATTTTTGAAAGCCGCGATGAGGTGAGTTACCCTTCTTGGCCATATCATCGGTTGTCCTTACATGTTATTTCTACTGTCAGTCCAGGTAAAGCTTCTGCCTCAACAAATGATGTCTGAGTAGGCTTTTATTAGCTTCTCTGTCCCACCAGCAACAGTATCAGGAAATCTAGGAAGAGTGCAAAAGGTCAGAGTGACACAGTATAATCCTTTCCTTCTTTCTTTCTTTGAAGTATGTTATCTTTCATTGAAGCATATGTACACTTTTACCCTTAATCAAAACTGTAGTTTTACAACATTTCTTTATGATAGTAGGTCCATTTCTTGTCAAGTATGCATGAATCCATAAATAGTGATACACTAATAATTTTACTGTGGGTTGTTGCAGATACGGTATTACTTTCATTTCAGTTGTAATTTAGCAACGTTCCTGCCTGTGTCTCCTGTTTAAGCCTCCTGTTTTCTCAGCTGTTACTGAAATGGCAGCATTGCACTCACGGTTTCTCTGTCGCTGGGGTTCAGTTTTCTCTGAGCTGATGTTCCACAATATGCCTCGTCTCCAAGAAATAAAAATATGCTGGTTTTGAATCTTTATTAATTAGTCTTTTTTGTATTCAGTGAACACAAAACCTGGAAACCTTTACCCTAATCAAGTTAAGTAGAGACACTGTAACCCCTGCTTCGGGTTTACCTGCGCTAGGTGTTTCAGGACGGCACTTGCATGCACTGTGTCTTCAGTAGGATTTTGTATTGGATTGCCTGCCACTGGGTAAAAACACGCCAAAATACAAAGAAGTGATAACATGACCTTTGTGGAGGTTTTCAAATCCCATTGAGCTGATACAGCTGAAAATCATGCCACTTACGCATCAAAACATGCATCTGTTTCTGTGTAATTATGATCATCTTTATTCTCTCCTTGTTGACTGTTTCCACTCTGCATTGTTTTAACTTCTCAGTTCAGACCTATAGGGCAAGGACTTTTACTTTGTACACCAACTATAACAATAGTTATGGTTTTGCAGGTGTTGCAATAATACTGGTAACCATGTTTGTATTGTGATCTAGTAATTTTGGATATGTCCTCTTTTCTTTGTATCAAATTGACTTCTAAACCTTTATATGATGTGTGATTTTTATAGCTTTAATCTTCCATGTGCCTTCTCTTTGTAAAACAATTTTTTATTAGTTATGGTTTCAGATTATACCCTATAGTTAAGAGCATATATGTTCTTTAGGCATATACTGTTAATCATGATAACACGATTTTGTGCTGTTACTGTGGTTTTGCCTCCTTTTTTTTTTTTAAGTCCATGTATTTATTATTTACCTCTACAAATGTTTAACATTTCCTTATTTTGTTCTATGTATATCTCTTCTATTTTAGTAATTTAAAGCTATTTTGATGTAGAGGTGTTTAAAATTTTGCCTGGATCCTCAGAAGAAATTGCTTCTCTTGATATCTGAAATCAAAGGATCAATAAAATAATGCTTCTGACAGTACAGGATTTCCTCAAGGTCCATTGTTGTCATTGATTATCAACAGGAGAGAACTGCTGCATTTTCTTACATTCCCATGTTTGTATAAGTCCTTTGGGATGTATAGATGCCATAGACTCAGGAAAAGCAATCAAATTATAAGTGGTAGCCCCACAAATGTTTTGTGTGGTTTTACTTTGCTGTTTCTATCCCTTTGAATATTTATGATGTTTTCTTACAAGTTTTAGTTGCCATATTCAGCAGCTATTTTACCTTTTACATCAATGCAAGAGGCATTTGATATAAGGGCTGAATCTTAATTGTCAGCGATTTGGATCCTTATTAAGTGGTTTAAAGTGTATTTAATTAAAGATGTAGTGCTTGCTTAGTATTCAGTAGTAAAGCATTTAGCATTTATGCCCTCTTAATTTTTTAAAAAATATTATTTCTTTTACTGGATTTCAAGAAGAATTTTAAAAGCTGTACGCATGATTTCATCATTCTGGAAGAATGACTAACCACTAATTACACCGAATATAGTCTTCCTCTTGCCTGTCTTTATAATTAGAAAAATGAATTGGCCCTTACAAAGTGTTATGACTTTGCTTGTTCCTAACAAAAATATTACGTCCCCACTCACTATTTCAAAGGTTAAAAAACACTGCTGATCAAAGGAGGGATCAGTTAGTCAATGCTAGAGATGGATCTGCAGTTTAGGCATTGTGCTAAGTCGCACACAGGTCTGAACCCTCTTTTTTCTTTTCTTTCTTCCCCAAATTAAAAACCTATCCTACAATATCAGCCATTAGCTTTTTTCATATCTTTCAAAATAGTCCAGAAGGTGCCCACATAAACAAAAGTAACCATAATGCAGGAGGCCACATAAACTGGTGTTTCTTTGACAAAGCACGAGTTTATTGTTCTTTCCCTTTCTCCAGGATCCTTGGGAATGTTAAATTGCTGTCCTCTGTCTTCACCTTCCCCGTGAATCCTTTGGCTGCAACTACTAGGGAGGGGAAGGTGATGTAAGTGGTGAAAGCACACCTCATGACATTTCTTTCCTCTTAGTGAGGAAGAAGAGAGCATGCAGCAAATCAAAAAGTGTGGGCACTATTTGCTTGTGCTAGCTTTAGCGGCTTGTGCTGGCACTGTTGCTCACAGCCAGCTGCAGAAGGACAGGGAAGACTTGCTCAGCAAAGTTACTGATAGAGAGAGATAACCTCTCTTGCAGTCTAAAGTCAACTGGTACAGAAGTAACTCCTTAAAAATGCCAGTAAATATGAACTGGCATTGTGAGTCTTAACTAGACTGTCTTTTTTTGCATTAGATGGCGCTAATGATTTGATATTAGACTCCCAAATTTCATACCACTCTTATAATTTAAATCACAGTCCCAGTTCTCATGTTTACGCAAGTTAGGGTTAGGATTAGAATTGAATATTAGTACAAGAAAGTGTTCTTTCCACCGGGTTCAGTCCAATTCTCTTAGCACTGAAATGTTCCCAGTCATGTAAACTGGGGGAGTAATATAATTTAACATCAGATTCCTTCCTTGTAAAAACAGACATAGGCCAAAGGAGCATAAAAGACACATATAAAAGACAACGCGGGGAGCCACGAGGGAGGTTAAACCCCACTTTGCTCTGTCATTATAATTTCCTTGAGGGTCTAAGCAAACAAAAAAACTTTTCAAAATGAAAAGAAAAAACCTACCCCAAGTACTCTTTCTCCTGCTGGTATGTTTCAGAGACGTTCTGGAAAAAGCAATAGGTATCTTCGTTTTTTATGAGCTTTTAGTTATTTGGGAACATAACTGAATAAATCCAGTGCTGAGTTTTCTGGCTTAGCTTTCATGAGACTTCACACTGATGTTTCTAAGCTGAGAAGTTTTTTGGGCATGTTGGGAACAGTTCCTTTAAAATATTATGGCAATATTATTGCAATTGTCGTATCATGGTTGCCCTTCAAGAAGCCAAAAATAATGAAGAGCTGTGTTTAGATGTGGCTTTTCTTTACACTTGGGCAGCTTGTTGAGGCCAGGAGGTAAGCAGGGCTCCTGACCTGAGGGGAAGGATTACTCCACACTGACTAACCCTCCCCTCAATCCAAATGTTCTTGGCAATCTCACATTTGTACTCATGCCATGACCTATTGCAGCAGAGAGGCATGCAGCCCCATGGCCATCGGGCATGGGCAACCTACTGCATGAGCACAATGAGCCCCCTGCCCCAACTGACGGTGCCCCAGAGGGCACAATGCATTGCTCAGCAAGGCCAGGCTAGCATCCCCCAGGGTGGGTGTTCCGGCCCCACGGCAGCCAGAGGGGTGTGCGGTGCCCACAGGAGCTGGGACGGGCGCTCTTTCCCTCCTGGTCCCTGCAGCAGTCTTTCCCTCATGCTTTGAAAGTTTGTCACTGTTGCCTGCAATAGTTGATTCCCATAGTATTAATCAGTCCTTAAAAACAAGTCAGCTGTGGAAACAGAGGAATTAAACACAATGGCATAGTTTACACACATTTAATTAGACTAAAATGACTGGCCCTGCTGCCTTTCTGTTTTCTCACCTGTCTTCGTGACCTCCGGTCCATGCTGGCAAAGGTACTCAACAATAAATGGCCCTGTGAGGCCACCTTCCAAAAAGGAATAGCTGACTGGAATAGGGATATTAAAGCAGATGGAGGTTTTTGAAAAAAGAAATTGTGCTATCATGGTCCATTTTTATAACCATATCACTGTACTGTTTATAGTTATGGGACTGATGGAGGGCCTGGAACAGAAAATTCAAGCTACTTGCAATTAGCCAGGCTGAGCTTCAAGTGTTTTTATATCTCACAGTGTAATTTTATCTTGAGCAGAATCTTTCATGTAACACTCATTCTTACTCTCTTTTTTGTTGGAGAGTTGCTTGTTAAAATTACGTGTCAAATATTTCTTACGGAAGCACAGTCAAACCAAAGGTTCATCTAGTGCAGTACCCCATATTGTTGCCAAAAGTAGATGACTAGGAAAAAATATCCGTGATAGCTTTAACACCTGCCCAGCATCTAGCTGCATTTGGCTCAGGGTTTGTGAGCTGACTGGTATTTCTGTGTCTGCGTATTTCTAGTCCATGAGTACCCAAGTTCCTTTTGAACCTGTGTTAGCTCTTAGTTGCCATACCATCTGTGGACAAGAAGATACAAAGCTCTAAAGCTTCAAACTCCCACAACTTGGTAGCTGATAGAAAGCATAGGGAGGTTGAATTTTCAAAGAAGTGGTTCAGAAGAGGCATCAGAAAAGTCTGATTTCCTAAACACCCACACCATGCACTGTGCAGCATATTCTTGCTTTATACAGTTTTCATCAGTGTTGCTGAAATTTTGCAGCATATTTTCTCTGTTACTAGATTGAGGGTATTGCCTATGCAGCTATTTTCCGATGCACAGAATCATGGATTAGAGTGCAACTCTTCTAGAAAGGTGGTTTCCCTAATGTTGGAGCTAAACATCCAGATTTTATTTTTATGTTCAGGACAAGCCTAAAGATAGCAAAGATTTAGCTCTATACTTTATACCAACACTTTTGACAGTGTTACTAGAATATTTTCTGCTAGGTTCAGGGTGTTTTGGGGACAAGCTTCCACATAAAGCTTGCAACTTCCTAATGAATTCCAGACATAATTTTAATGCCTTAGGTTTATAACACGGGTAGTTTAAGAAGTCATTCCCCAACTGCAGTTAATAGAATTGAACTTGGTCCTAAATAAAGTATGATGATTATAAATGTGCAAATCTCTTCATGGAGTTGTTTAATCAGCTGGCTACTAGCATTCTTAATCAGCTAACAAACTGAAAATGCAAATTTTGAGGTAAGTCGGTAAAATCTGTTTAAAAGAAGGAAAGTAGGCAATTTGACAGAAGATAAAGAAATACCTAATCATAAAAAAAAAACCAAACCAAACAACCTTTCTTGTTCTGCAGATAATCAGACTCCCCTCTGAGATTCTGATAATGCCTTAGTATAAGAATGGTCAACCACTTAAAATTGCAGTATAATATTTTAAAAGGCAAACTCTGGGTGTCGGGAAATTATTCTTATATTATGTTCCTAAGCAGATGGAAAGACTGTCCATTAACTTTACCCAACTTTAGAAAGATAGTGTATGTTTCAGAAAAGAAAGCCATTTCTATTTTTTCTAATTATTGCATACATTTTGTGCATTAAGAAAGTTAATGTCAATAATATGTTGTTAATAATATGAAGAAATGACTAAAATTTTCCTGTATGGATTAAAAAGAAAGTCTCTGTGTGAGTGCATTTAAATATAGCATCTTATAAAAGGAAATAAAGTGATGTCCATTGACAAGAACAGTTCCAAAAAATCACAAGACAGAACAAAAGCTGTTCAAGATTTTATTTTAGGTACTTGATACCCAGGATTTCTAGACCTTAAGGCACAAAATGAGCATCCATAAAATAGAAATTTTTCTCGGTATTTTTTATTCAGAGTCACATTATGGCTGAGAAATGTGATCTGTCATTTTGGACAGCAACAATATTCAGAAGGGGTTTTGAATTTATATTTTCCTTTGTCTTTTTAAGAGTAAATATTATAGCCACTAGGACGATAGAATGTGCTATAGCACACTAGCAATTTTTGAGTTTTTACACAATAAGAAGCGATTAATTTTCAGCAGGTTGTTTTTATGGGGTCACGTGTCTGAAAAGTATAGGTATTCTATTATTTTTTCAACATGAAAGAACTGAAAAGCTTAGATCTTAGAGAACTGTGTTCTAAAGAAAATACAGGGGTTTATTTTTTAATATATATGAACTGCAAAATTACAAACAGCATCTATTTTTTACATGCAATCTGATGTAGATCATTAAGGGTTCAGTTTCTGCATACAGTTCAATTGTTTCAGCTGTGTATTCTCCCCCCAGTTCAGATGCTTAGACATATGAATGTCCGCATAAAGTTGTCTTTGCAATTTTGTGGGCACAGAAATGTAAACCTGCCTATTCTGTCCCTTTCTGTGTTCATAGGCAGTTTTGTCTCATTTTGTCAGTTTACGTAGTGCAGCAGACATTTGCAAGCATTTGTGATTCTTTTGAACAAGTAGCTATTGTACAGTGCAGGAGGTTATCTCTGTTGGTAAGGTAATACTGGCCTTAAACGTAGGAAGCATTCTGCTCTGATTCAGTTTCCATTGGTCTAGGTTGGAATTCTATTTGAGAATAATGTAGTTAGGATCAGCATATTCCTATCTTTGCTAGAAGGTACTCAAGTGCTTTATTTCAGGCAAGGTAGTTATGCCATATACATTTCATGTTTGATAGCTTTGGTGAGTATCCTCTCCTTTTATAACAAACTTATTAACTTGGTTAACTCAAAGAACTCCACTGAGAATGCCTTCCGGATTCAAATGCTGTGTCGAGCAAGACTTATTATGTATAGCTGCCGCGTGCAGGACTATACCCCTACAATCTTGACTTGTAGCTGCTGTGTTTTATAACAGCTTGTATCCTTGGCAACCAATGGTGGGGAAGAAAAATGCCAGAATCACCTGAGTAACCATGGAGACGAAAACGATGTTTACGGGTAATTTGGATAATCTAATCTACCTACATGACATAGGAAACACTAGCTTGAAATTAGTCATTTGGAATGAGTTATGGCTTATCATTACAAAACAGGAAGCAAAAACCTACGTATAAAATGTGATAAAGAAAAATAAGATGTCTCTTCTCTGTAGCCTTTTCCTTTCTGATCACACTTAGATCGAATAACCGGGTTCTGTTGTTCTGTATGTGTATCCACTTACAGCAGAGCATTTGTGCATTCCTGCGCAAAGGCTTATATTGCCGTTTCACTGGGTGTACATTCCTGTACCTCCCCACATAGATTAGCATCATACAAATAGGGTAGCAAATGTTCCCCAGGAGTATATCTCTGAAGGAATAAAGTATCCTTGCACTGTGAGGATATGCTTTAGTCACTATCTGTTTTAGAAGTCATTCAGGGAATTACTGAATTCTGATCTGACCTCAGTTTGGCTTTGAAATAAACAATTTCTTCTTCCGTGTCATTCAAGAAACAAGCCTCTGAAAGACTAAGAGTAGTCAAATCATATAAAGTACTTTCATACTGAAAAACGGTATCTGTTGCTGTTTTGAGTAAGATGCTCAGATCAAGACTTTTGCCTGAGAAATGGGGGAAGACAGTCTGAAAGAAGAAATCTGAAAATCCTCTGGTCTGTCTGGTCTCGACTGCTCTCTACAGTTGCAGTAGAAATCTGCAACTGTTTTCAAGCCGTTCTCAGGGAACTGCTATGGGAAGCAAGTCAGTGAAGTCCCATTAAGAAAAGACATTTCACTTAGTTTTTACAGGGTACTTTTATCTAGGAACAACACAGCATCCTTTGAGAAGAAACTGAGACTCAGTGCGGGAGGCTTGATCCTTTCTTTCTTCACCTTTAATTCTAGTGCTGCATCTTTTGTATGGGTCTGGAATCCTTACTGCTGAGCCTGGTGGGAGAATGTGACAGGGACAAAACAGAGGGGACTAAGGTTGCTGCAGTGGAGATAATTAAACTTGCAGCTGAAGGTTAATATACATAAAACTGCCTTTGCCTCATGGTGGCCAGATATCGCATCCAAATGGGAAGCGTAAGGGCAATAGGAAGTATATTCACGCTGGCTCACTGCCCCAGGGTCACCCCGGGGTGTTGGGAAGCAGCCCAGAGAACGTATCTGACAAATTTATTTATTTCTTTTAAAATCAGGTAAATTGAAAGAATGCTGATGGCAGTTATTGACTGAGAGAACCCTGGAAAGTAATGGCAAGGAACGGAGAATATGTTGGAATAAATGACGGTCATACATGACGTCATCAAGCTTGTTGCAGGAAAAGTCACCGGCACTGATTTAGGGTACAGGCGAAGCTGCTTTAAGTCAAAGACTAGAAAGGTAAAGACAGGGGCTTTAACAACAAGAAGTCAGATACTGAGATATGTAAAGTCAAATTAACTGCTAAAAAGATGTTTAATGAAATGGGGGACATTTTGGAAAGCAGCCGTGAATGTCACTAGAAAGTTGAAAGAAATGTCTGAAAAGTAGAAGAGAGAAATACAGTTAGTTTGTCTAAGACAGCAGACAAATAACAGTTTAATTATTGTTAGGATGGAGGTGAGTTTTTTTAGACTACTGTTTCTTACTTGGAACTTACAATGGCATCTGAAAACTCCAGAAGCTTAGCCATACAAAAAGATGGCTCCTGAAAGTGGGATTGACTAGCTAGAGGAACAAAATATGTCAGTACTGAAAGGAACAGGGGAAATAATGCTAGGATGGATGTCTAATAGAATTACCACATTATAAAAGATTGAAACCTGAGCTGCTAAGCTATTTAGGAGATGTTTACTGAGCCTGATATGAGTAAGAGTACATAATCAAACTACTCTTAGAAAAGCGTGACTGTAAAGAGCTGCTCTGCAGTAACGGTTTGTATATGACCTTGTAACTTGTGGAAAGTATAAGCTAGTTCACCTGTCCTTTCTTGGAGCCTTCTTTAATTTAGGTATATGATAATAAATTGTACTAATGGTTATTTTATGAAACATCCAACACTGCTATTTCTTTAGAAATGGTTTGAAAGATTTTCTAATTTGGTACTCCATGCATTAAAGAGAACTTAAAAGTATGTAAAAATACAAGAAAAGCTAAATATTATCTTTCAGAAAAGCAAAAATCTAAAACAACTCCTAGATTTTCCTTTTAGTTTCAAAAAATCTAAAAGGATTTTTTGAATATGTTGAAGAAGCAGCTATGGATTTACTGACTTTTCTCTTCTCTAGCTTTTGTATCAGTACAGGTAGGCGGAAACACGTCTTTTTAAAGCTGGCAATCACTCTTCACTGTAGGACTTGGATATTGGCAAACTTTGAACATTTGAGCTGCTCTTTCCTGAGCTCTTTCAGAGCTAAATTACTCTTTAAGAATATTTAAAAATGGGTCAAGCATTCCTAAGACTCTCTGGTCTTCCCTTCTTTTGAATGAAATTTGTCGATGAACCTAAATACCCTTTGCCTTCAGCCGCTCCAATTAACCCTGACCCAAATGCAGCTCTCTGTAAATCTGTGGAAAAAAATACCAGTGACATAGCGTTTAGCAGCCACTTTTTCTGCGAGTTCATTCTCTGTACTTTCATGGACTTTTTCACTGTCATTTCAGTGGCATCTCTGAACTGCAGGAGGTTGATCCATATCAAATACCTTGTTTGAGAACAAGTTTGATTCATCTGTGTCTAGTGGCCAGTGGACTCATTCTGGATCAAGGACACTGACCAATTCAAGACAGAGAAACAGGAGGCCATGAACGACTAGGAAACCTGGGATAAATGGATACTGCACGTAAGTATTGGCCATTCCTGCGCCTGCATGAGATGTAAAGGGCTTCATGGTCAGTGAATCTGTCTGAGTATGTAATGAGACTGTAAAAATGCTAGCATTGTGTAACAAAAAAACCTAAAAGTAGCTAAGTAGCACCAGCTCCTACTTGAGCAGTCCGGCTTTGGCACAGTGAGCAGGTAAAGCTAGCTGGTCGGTTAGAAAGGTGTATATGCGTAAAATACCTGTGGTTTGCTGTGTTTGTGTGGTCACGATTGTGACAGGCAGAATACTCTGAAGCACTGGTGAAAATATCTGCAGTACTAAACCCAAGGGATTTAACATTGATGTTAACGGGGCTGGCAGAATGTTGTTCACTATTCCTTCATTCAAAGTTATTTATTATTCTGCCTTTCTGTTGCATCATTAAAGAAAATGACAAAGATCCTCCCTTCCTCCTTTAATTGGCTATCAACAGATATTTCACACAAATAATTTGCCCACTGCATAGAATGCATTAACTTGTCCAAATGATTAGAGCACTGTGTGCAACCTAGTAATTTATTTGAAAATTGGGATCAAAACACTAGTTATTAACTTAATGAACACTGAAAATTAGTTACTTCATTCTAAATGACGTCTCTAATTTTTGTGTGATTTACTCAAATATTCCTTAAGGACCCAAAGATAAATACAGAGATTCAGACACAGTCTGTGAGGAAAATAGCATAGTTTAAATCAGTAACCTGTATTCATCAGTCATCAGCTTTGGGGGAAAAAAACAGGAGTGGGAAGCATTCTTTTCCTGCAACTTCACAGCTTTTAATAACAAACCCAGTAATAAACTTTTTGGAAATGTCCTGAAAACTATGGTAGAGGAGAAACAGTTATATTTCAAAGCCATTCAAAACATAAACCTGATTCTGATCTGGTCATCTCACTGCATTTAAGCATTTAAAGCAGAGAATAGGCACTTTTTTTTCCTTTTCCCCAGCAACCTCCTCTCTTAGTCACAGATTCTTCATCAGCCTGAGCATCTTTTTCAGTCACAATTTAACAGATCTGCTAGGACAAGAAACTTCAGCAGGGCAAGAGAAATGCTAAAGTAAAATAGCAACTATCCAATATCTAATGAACACAGGGTGAAAGAACCAGCTAATTATTATCTTATGTATAGAATTGCATAGCACTATTTGTGTTTTTAATTGTTAGATTGTACAGTTTTTAGTAGCAAAGCCGGGGAATACTCTGGAAAGTTTCCGTTTCTATGAAACCACTGAACATACAACCAGTGTGCACAGACACAAATGCCACATAAGAGCATTTACATTTGCATTCAGAGCATGAAGGTAACGGAAAATCAGCTTCTGAAAATCATGCCCAGGATGACTTCAGTATTAATTATTCATGCAATGGCTTTGCATTTTTTGCTACTTTCAGGTAGACAAAAGAGTGTCAAAAGGAAAAAGATGTGCTGCCTAAAATCCTCCTTTTGTTTTCTCAAAAGCAAAGTTTGAAATTTGCATGTACTCCTACCTGAAAATTTTACTCTTGGGTCCTCACTTGTCCAGAACTTGAAGAAGAAACAGAATATATTGTATTATTTGACATATGCTATACAATAAATTAGATTTTTTGAAGCCAAACTGAAAATTAAATTTCTCTATCACAATGTTTCTTAACTCACTAGTCACAAGCTGTTAAAACTTCATTCTGACATGTTAACAATTTGTCAAAGAATATACTTTTCTAGCAAATATGTGAGAGTAATGATCACACCCAAAACGCTGAAGGAAACAGCGCTGTGTTCAAAACAGCTGCCACTTTCTGTGATATGCAGTTTCAGTGAAAGAAAATCAGGTTTAAATATTTATTTATTTTCACCAGGTACTGTGATGAACGCTACCTTGCATGACAGTGTATGATTAAGTGTATCATACACTTCTGAATATAGCCCATAGATGAAAATATTGATATTTTTATTAGAAATGTTCCAGATAGACATAATCCCAATATATGTTAGCCTGAACGATGTTTCCCCCAGAAGTGGCAAATCTAAGCACATTTTGTTCTTCTTCTCCTGTTGGGCTGAAGTTAAAACAAATATATCTGACTGATGTTTTGTGGATGACGAAATGTCCCACCACCGTTTCTAGATAGACTGGCTCCATGAAATGATCTCTTTGAGAAGGCATCGGGGTAATTTTCTGGTGATGAATTCTTGTTCCTGGAAGGCAGTCAGCTGTTTTGGGTTTTTTCCAAAGGCAATTCAAAAATGTATATTAAATTAAAAATGCCTGTCATTGCGAGAATCATTCTATACCCTTTGTTACTGGATATGCTGCAATTGGCAGGAAGCTGCATGACCAGTAGACGTGATCTATAAAACTATTTTGGGATATTTCAGTATGAAAAGCTCTGTACAGATGCAAGATATTAATAGCGATCTCGACAATTCCAGGCAGCTCAAATTTAAGGACAAATTCTTATTAGAGTGAAAAATGAAATTCAAACCAAATCCCACATAATTCAACTAACTGATCTTTAATCTAAATAAAGCTGTATCTGTTTTCGTGGGCAAAACGGACTCGAATTGGGGAATTTAACTTCGTTCATTACCAATTAGCATAGATATATAATTACTGATTTGGGTATTGAGAAACAAAGAAGGCAGATACTTCAACGCTTGGGGAAGAGACCTCCAGAGGTGCCGCCAGCTTCCCTCAGCTGTGCCCTGTGGTGGGTCCATTGGAACCAGCTGGGACCGACTGGAGCCGGCTGTGTCCCACACGGGGAACACCGGCCTCTCCTCCCAGAGACCGCCCTGCAGCCCCCCCTCCAGGAATCCCAAACATCTATTTTGTCTCTTTTCCTGATTTTCATTTGCTGAGTTTAGTTTTTTAGGCCAGCACTAATTTTTTTTCCCTAGCATTGTTGGTTCCCCAGCTTAACGACCGACCTGGTGGACTGCCCACCTCAGACCTCTGAAGATCCCCTCCAAAGAGCTCATTTGCGTGTGTAGTACTTTATATTATATAAAATTTAGTAGCATATTAAATGGGGTGAAAGTTTCACCCCAAACGTAATGAACAAGGTGGGTTTTTTTCCTGATAGATTATCCAAATCCATACACTATTTGTTTTGAGAGGCATTTGCAAAATTGAAGGGTCTTACCCTGTTTTTGTTCTCAGGTGGTTTGCAGTTGTGGCAGTGCGGCTGTAAAATCCATGCACCCCAGGAATTCTCCAGCTCTTCTATTTTCTATTACCTACAGAAGGTCTCAGATTTGTTTATTGTGACATTTCTTTTGATTCGGTAAGTCAGAAGGGTTCCTAATGTCGCCTGTGAGGTGAATCTATATGAATTATAGTCTGTCTCAGCCATCTCATTCAGCACAAGCAGCATCTTTGGGCCCAATCATAGAGATTCATACACTTTATTTTAAGGATTCTTATTTAAACCTTGAGGAATTAGTGTAAAGAATTTTTTGCTTGAAGTTCAACCTATTTCAAACTTCTGATACCAGGGTGGGGTTCTTCTTTCCAAAGAATGTATATTACTGTTTAGCAAGCATCTCATATTGTCTGCTGTGCCTTGCAACCTAATTCTAATTCTAATTCTAATTCTAATTCTAATTCTAATTCTAATTCTAATTCTAATTCTATGGCTTACATTGTAGAGCATTTTGTTATTGCAAGTTCTGAGTCAAACATTGTGCATATGCTAATTTGGCATCTACATTTTTGCTTCCTAACAACACGATTGAGCCCACTTTGGACATGCTCTTTGGTCTGGAACGATGAGTGATGTTCATTGAGCAAGAGAAAATTGTTGAACTCTTTCACTGTAGTGCAACAGGAAATTGTTTCTTGCAGAATTATCTAAGAACAGTCGTATCAGCTTCCCCAGAGCGTGCCTATTTTTTTATCATTGTAGTGGCAACAACTTGATAATTTTAATTCATAAAGGGGGGTTAAATAGAGACAAATCATGTTTTACCTAAAACATGTCAAATCACCAGGAACTTACTAAGCGATATAAAAAATACTAAATGGGATTTGTTTTCTTTCCCTTTGGAACTGGCTGGCGTTGGCAGTCGTGTCACACCCATGCCAAGGGAGCTGGTCAGGTTTCCAGCGGGACGTAGCCAAGTCCTCTCACACAGTGAGTACCAGCCTTACCTCACAGATGCCTCGGAGTCTAAAGTAGTATTTTGTAAAGGGTGTTCCAAAATATGGTATGCTAATCTAAATAAAAGAAATTTGGTATTTGTAAGTATATTTTTTCCTCCCCTTTCCCCTTTTTCTTCCTTTTCCCCATTTCTTTCCTCCTTTATTTCACTGTAAAATTCACTCTTAGCTTTCACCTCTTAGTCCACTGCATTTCTTGTCTCTTTCCAGATGCATAGCATGGGGAAGTCTAATGGTCTGCATAAAAGGAAAATTTCAGAACTTTTAGTCATGAATTTTTAAACAGAGTGAAGCCAGTTTATTTAAACCTGTGTATATAAATTGATTGTTTCCAGAGACATTAAGTAATAAAAAGGAATGATGAACTTCCAGCCCACAAAATGAATTTTATGAATGTAATGTTTTACTGTTGCAAGCTAGAAAATGCTTAATCTCTCTCTCACGTTTCTCTTCCAGTGTATTTGGAAAGTGTCCTATTGCATTTACGCATATATACTATGTGACATTCTGTAAGTGCCAGAATAGTTCTGTCATCATCTATAGAGCTAATGGTGTTGTGTGTAAATGCAGACAACAGGCTGAAGATTTTTTTAGCTTAATTGTTTATTGTCATCGTTTTAGTTTCTCTTCTACTTTTTCCGTCAGTCTGTAGTTTCAGATCTTCGTATACTAGTACTCTGGGAAAAATAAAATTATAGCTTTCAATACAACTTTCTAAGCATTTTAATGTAAAATAAAAATATACCATTTTATCTTGGGCACTTCTTTGGGCTCTTCCATGTTGGCTCCATAGCATCTTTCAAAATATCTTTCTCAGTTCAGTTGTAGCTATGAATCAGTTGAAACAATAGAGCATTAATAACATCATAGCATTTTTTTTCTTTAATACATTGCAAACATGGTGCAATTTGAATGCTTTCCAATAAAGCAGTTTTACAGTAAGACTGTCTGCTAATACTGATGCAACTCTTTCCTAGGTCTGTATGGGTAGTTTGATGGCAGAAATCAATGAAACAGAGTAAAATGTCCTGGACAGTCACTGCTGATTAGAATTATGATCCTGGAGAGCAAGACTTAAGACCCTCAAATGCTAAATATTACAGCAAATTCAGTGGGTTTGTTGTAACTTTTTATTATTGCTATTCCTTTATCATTTGCCTTGATATGTGTTTAAGATACTTCTAGCTATAATTTTTGGGAAACATCCCAATGAGAAACCTTGAAAATAAAGGGATACTGACACATTGAGGTATCTGCATCTTAACTCCCTGAACTCATGACAGTAGTTATTAGGCAGTAATTGAGGGTGGTCACCCTTCATTCTTCTGTCCAGACAGGTCAGCTGGAAGGCTAAAAAATTTGTCTGAAGAACCTCAGTGTGTCAGAAACTGCTGTATGAGGTGTTTCCCTTTTCCTCTCTTGCTGCTCTGGGGTATGGGAGGTCTGTCCCCACTCACACCTGGTCGTACCCCTCTTTTCCCCCTACCTAGCACCTGAAGAGAAGGAGTCCTGCTTTCAGAAGATGAGGGGTGTGGATCTCTTCCGTCTTGTCACCGTGGTGAACAGCAGCAGCTATCCAGGTAGTGTTGCTGGCCCTGCCGTGGGAAGAGAGGAGGGCAGAGGCAGAAGCAGTGCAATGCCGCAGTGTGCAGAACTACTTGTCATCGGGCAAAGGGCTTGCGTTGCCCTTACAGTGAGACCTTGGTAGCACGAGTACACCACAATTTTGGTATTGTTTCTGTGTAAAACTGTTAGATTGCCATGGGCCTATTGCTCATATTTATTGGGATAATGTATAAACAGTAAGAGGAGATGCAATATGTCTGCAAAGTCTTTTGCACAATGATTGCTTTTGGTTGACATATAACACTGATTTTTCATGCAATAGATATAAACAGAAGAATTAAATCAAAACATCAGAGAAAGGTCTATGATTTACTCAAATTACTTGGGAAAAATTCCATTTGACTCTTATTATACGTATATCACCATGCCATTAAGTATTGCAATAACAATAACATTTTAGGCAAGGCATGAGTGACATTTTGGAGAGCACTTTGAGGAGGCAGAGAAGCAGTTACTTGTATGTATTGTTATCTGCTGTTAATAATATAGCACTTTTGAAAGAGGAATATTCATTGCCATAGCAATATGTGTATGACAATTTTCAGAAAGACCTCACTAGCAAAGAAGGTCACTGAGGACTGGCCAGCTGCCATCTGTGTGCCTTTAAAAATACACTTTTCCAAGCTAAATTAATATAATACAGCACGTAGCAACTGTGAGAGCAGCTGTTGCATTTTAAAAGTACCTCATCAGTGTGGCTTTCTTTTGCTTTTATCACAGCTGCTCATGATGAGACAGGGAAAGTGGAGGAGAAAATTGTGTCGAAGGTGGAGAGCCGAAAGCTAACCAGAAGTGAAGTTTGAGGAGAGAGGAAAATGGAGAGGAGGCTGCTTGCCTCAAAGAAGGGTGTGCCCAGACATAAAGGCGGCTGTGGGCAAAAGTGGAAGGAGGGGGCAGGAAGATGAGTGGTGCAGACACCTCTGAAAGCAAAGCTGAGCCGAGGAAACGACGAGCCAAAACGCTGACAGTGCAGCCAAGATTTATACATTAGATATGGGGAAAAAATAAAAGTACTTCTATAGAAGTGGTTTTGTTCTTCATCTTGACAACGTTCACGGTCTGCTCTGATGCCAAATTTGCACTTACACCTGCTTTGCGAGCAGGTCTTAGACGCATCAAGTATATTATAATTGGAACTGTTTTAAATGAAAGGGAGTTCCTAGCAGCAGAAAGGCAGTTACTTCTGGCAGTCATTAGCAGTGTGAGAGGTCTTTTACTCCTTCTCACAAAATGCAGCTAATGATAAAACACTTGTGGAAGTGGCTTAGCTGTGTCACCTTTCACATCCTTTCCAGACTGCTGACCTAAAAAAAAAATTATCAATTTTTTTTTATTGATACCAGTATCAGTAAGGCAGGTTATTAACAGGTAGTTGTATAGCCTTTCCCCTTCCCTGGATTGTCAGTACAATTAAAAAAAAATAGCAGCTCATGTTGGATTTTCTTTTTGTTCAGGTCCAAACTATGATCTGAAGTAGGCAGTTTAACTCCACGCTGAAAATCCTGGGGAGCCCTTACAGTCTGAGTGGCATCACCTAGACGCATACCCAATGGAGAGGGGAAAGTAACACATATTACAAGATGAAAACTTCTTTCTGACTTTTAACTCGCAGCTCCTGCTTTTGTTAGTGAAATTTAAAGTTCTTTCCTGATTTTTGGGGCATAGATTCTGTGATATTTTCCCCTGCTTTGAATGCTGGAGCCAGAGCTCAGTATCTTTCACTTAAGTGCTACCAGCTGAATCAGCAATAGTTAGAAGAGTGAAACAGAACATGCTGAATGCATCTGCATTTGTTCCCCTTCCCCTCAGGTTCACTACAGACAATGGTCTTTCTTTCTCATCTGATATAATCTCTCTTACTCGTGTGAAGGGAGTGCAGACTGCAATCTAGTTTGGCAACCTTGATGTTGCATTAATGATATAATTATATATATAATACCATATTATGATATATCATAGCTTAGTTGCAAAAATCGGCTACAAATGATAACAGAAAATCTGTGCATCAGCCTGTCACCAAGAATATCTACAGTGAGGATTCTTAATTTATGCCACAGAGCCTTTCCTCACATGTGGATTTTCAATATCATAAAAAACCCCATAGCTGTCTCTGTTTTTTTCTAGAAATTCATACTGGGTTTTCAGTTACTTTCAAGTCCCAACAAACCTACTTCTTATTTCATGCACAGAAATGTTTCTCAAGAGTCAAATTTGAGACTGCCTGCTCTCAGGTTTCTCTTGTGAGACAGGTATTTTATGAACCAGGTATAACATTGCTACAGGATATTAGGCTTTTTTCAGTCCATCACTTCACCAAGGTAAAAAATGTGCTTTCTATCTCATTTATTATTAGACCAGAAGGAGCAAATGGAGATTGTCAACATTAGGGATTGTTACTATCACAATGGTGAGGATATAATGAAGGAACATATTTAATCTCAATAAAACTAAATCTATAGTCATGTACTATGTGCTGGGGCATGATGGTTATGTTTGATTGTTGATTAAAATTTACAATGTTAGAGCAAAACTATTCAGAAAGGCCTGAGTTTTACTGGATTAATATACAGTGTCATATATATTATGTATAATTTTTACTTATTCTGAAAGTCTGTATAAAATATCTACATTAGACGTACACAGGAAGCAAGAAAGTAAATCCAGTTCTGAAACTTTGCTGAACCAGAAATTATTTCATATTGTTATCTCCCAGAACATCAGTTAAATTGGATGTTATAGATGAGTTTCCAAGTAATTAGCACTGCAGTTTGGATGCTGCACAAGACTATTAAGTCAGCAGGGTGGGAAATTAGTGTAAAACAAGTTTAGAAGTTCACATGAATAAGGATTATGAAAATAATTTTTATTTTCACTAACCTTCAATAATGACTCTGTGCTGGGAAATGTCGCAATATTTACTGTCTTCACAGGCAAAATACTTCAAAACAAATTCCAAAATATTAAGCTTCTACAAATACAAAGAGGTGTACATCTTTTCTGTGAGATTTATGAATGGTCTCAACACTTTTCCGTGTTCAGTATCTTCTATTTCTCCTGTCAGTCTCTGCCCTTTGTCCCGTGTTTACTTACCTTCCATTTTTTTAGCCACCTTTTTTTGTCTTACCGCTTAGCTAATGTGTCATCATCTCTCCGCATCCTAATGCGATGGGACCAAATTAAAATCTCATACCAACACTGCATTTTTTTAGTGGAAACGATATGAACTTCATAACTATCCCAGTGTGATCTGCCACCACCTGCCACTTCACTGCTGCCAGTCGTTGCATCCTGTTTAGGAAAAGGGCTCAGACACCCATTTATGAACAGTCCCGTCAACTACATTTTTTGTGTTAGGTGGAGGAAAAAAGTAACAAAGGAAAAATCTTCAGGTATAAATAAGTGTAATCCAGAGACAATGAGAGAGAAAGTGCAGATGCTCTATGATTCTGCAAGGTAGTCCATTTTTTCTTCATGAACAACTGTTTCTTTATATCTTTTAATCAGACATATTCCTTCTATTTAAATGGTCCTAAAAAACCCCCCAACAACACGCCACCCAGATGTCCCAGAGTGCAGTCACTCCCATCAGCAGGCTTGCAGCAAAGCGGACTAGAGATGTGTATGCTGCCCTGCAGCCCCAGGATAATAATTACATGGTTTTTTAAATGTACATAATAATAGATGTACATTTACAAGTTTCTTAAATGTAGAATTGTCCAATCTTACTACTTGGAGTTTGCATATTTAGGCTGTTAAATAATAAACATGCTGAATAAACTACAATTCCTTCTGCAAATACTCCCTACCTTTGAAAATTTCTAGGTAGGCAGCTGCTGGTGAATCCTGCCTAGCTTAGATACTCAAATCCTCTGGTATTTTAGGTTCCATGAGCTCTTTGGTCTTAAATTAACAGCTCCTTTTCCAAGTGGCAACCTGTCACTAGTGGAGTCCCCCAGGGATCGATATTGGGCCCAATGTTATTCAACATCTTTATAAGTGATCTGGATACCGGCATCCAGTGTAGCCTGATGAAGTTTGCTGATGACACCAAGTTGAGTGGGGAAGCAGACACTCCAGAAGGGAGAGCTGCTCTGCAGGGAGATCTGGATAGGCTGGAGGAGTAGGGCAGCAAAACCTTATGAAGTTCAACAAGGACAAGTGTAAGGTCATGCACCTGGGAAAGCATAATGCGGGAGTGCGGTACAGACTGGGATCCACCTGGCTGGAGAGCAGCTCTGTGGAAAGGGACCTGGGGGTGCTGGTGGGCAGAAAGCTCAACGTGAGCGAGCAGCGTGCTGCTGCGGCCAAGAAGGCCAACGGGATGCTGGGTTGCATCAACAAGGGCATCGCCAGCAGAGAGAAAGAAGTCATTATCCCGCTCTGCTCAGCGCTTGTCAGGCCACACCTGGAGTGCTGTGTGCAGTTCTGGTCCCCGCTGTACAAAAAGGATGTGGACAGGCTGGAAGGGTCCAGAGAAGGGCCACCAAGATGATGGGAGGACTGAGAAGCCTGCCATATGAGGACAGGCTGGGAGAGCTGGGTTTGTTCAGCCTCGAGAAAAGGAGGCTCCGAGGGGATCTCATCACCGTGTACCAGCACTTAAGGGGCAGTTGTTACAAAGAAGATGGAGCCTCCCTTTTTAGACGGAGTCACATGGAGAGGACAAGCGGGGATGGACACAAGTTGCTCTTGGGGAGATTCCGATTGGACACCAGAGGGAAATTTTTCACAGTGAGGCCAGTCAACCACTGGAATAATCTCCCCAGGGAAGGGGTTGACTCGGCCACATTGGACACCTTCAAGAGTCGTCTGGACAGGGTGCTGGGTCGTCTTGTCTAGACTGTGCTCTTCCTAGAAGGGTTGGACTGGATGATCCCTGAGGTCCCTTCCAACCTGGGATTCGGTGATTCTGTGAAATGGCTGGATCTGTTCCTTTCAACATCTGTGCTCTGGCAATCCCCTCCCTATCACATCTACGCAGCACTGTACCTCAGTCCTCTGAAGGCCTCAGGAGGTTGTGCATGATATTATCGCCGCTCTTGTTTTGTCCAGTAACTCTGACAGGACGTTCTTGTGATATTTTTGTGAAGGCCTCCCATAAAGTATATTATGTTTTTCACAGTTCTCTTCAATCCAGTATACGCTGAGAGCGTTCTGCAGTCCGCTCTGTCCCTGAGAGCCTTCTGGATATGTTCAGCAACATTTTGCAGCATCCAGACACACGGAATTTTCTCCCTGGCAGCCTTTGCTTTATCTTCTACCCGGTTGCAGTGGGATCAGTGAAGTGCATATGGTAACTCCTTACAGCATTGACAACCAATTGTTTTTAGCTCTACTAACTAGAAAAAGGCCCCAAAGGTTGGGTTTTTTATTTGTTTGGGGATTTTTTGGTTAAAAAATAAAAAACGTTAAGTATCAAGTACTAAAGAACTGTGGTTCTTTAGAACAAAGTACATGACCAGCTGGTAACTTACCTTTATCTGTCAACATAACCTGTGTGAGCGACTTTGGCAAAGGAGAAAATAAAACATTTAACCAGAGGAAAGCTCACTTTATTCAGACAAATTGTGTTCTGGGTTTTTGTGCACAGCTCTGACGTGCTAGGAAGGGTATGCTTCAATCAAATAAGTTTGGCTTCCTGGGAACTGACCAGTAGCCTCACTGCGGACAGCCAGTTCAGTCACATCTTAGCACAGGAAGGGCTCTAATGTTGGCTGAAATTTTTATTACCGTGTAAAGAAGGCATCTTTTCAGCCTCAGGAAAATTTATATTTATGCAAGGTTAAGAGTTTTCCAGGCATCTTGGCTGGGTTTTTGTTGGGAGGCAGCAGAGAAATCTTATGTGGAACATACTCCTTACCTTGATTAGGCAGTTTTCCTCTCAGTGAGGCTTTTGGCTGTGTTGATGTAACTGCATAGAGCCAGCACACTTAAAACCACACTTTTTTTGCCTGTTATGATATGATCCGTCCATGATGTAGAGTCATGTTGGTATCTCTAAAGGAAATGTTTGTAGTGTAAAAGTATTTTTATTTTCAGAAGACACACAGTAATCTAGTGTTCTCTTTCAGTGCATCCCACTCCAACCTACTCTAAGAACAGAACTGATATTAAATGCTAAGAAAATAAAGAGTTTCTGTTTAAATGCATAAATAAGTGTATCAAAAAAAGCAAACACCCCTCCCCCCCCCAATTAAAACCAAGCCCCCTTCCAAATCATTGTGGATGTAATTTTTAATATTATTATTGTGGGTACAGTTCACATTCCTTTAGTTAATTTGCATATTTTTTTTCTTCTTTCTTTTTTTTTTTTTTCATTGGGACATAAAATTAGCCAGCCAAGTTTTCTCTGGGCTGGAGCATGGCTTACAGTACCCCATCCACTGCCAGCTATATTTTTTCCCCTGCATCAATAATGAAAGCTTCTTTTTCTCCAGAGTATTGTGTTATGTGATTGGGGCACGTGTAGGTGACAGTTGTTTAATTTGCAGCAGATGCTGAAAAAACCAACCAGTCTGGCATTTTCCGTTAGAGTGTTAACAGTGAAACAGTAAGCAAACATGCTGGGACTGCGTGCAAGAGCCGCGCAGAAAGTGACTCCACACATCCCGAGTCACAATTCCCGGTACTAGTGACAAAAAAGGAAATGTCTGCTGCTTGTTTGCTCCAGTTAACACTTCTGTACCAGCACATCCAAAGGCACATCTGTAACTGGGAAAGACATCGCTTGGGTAGGGACTAGCTGCTTCATCTCTCTCTTGTTGAGAGATGAGCCTTACTATATTTTTTCTTTATCAGTGAGAGTAAGCTTGCCCTTCATTCACTTCATAACTCATATTACCTCTGCCTAACATCTTCTCCCCAGTTCAGTTTATTCTTCTTTTTTGTTTACAGAAAGCCCACAAGTGCAAACATCACTAGTATGTTTGCACAGTGAAGAAAGATTAAAAACAGATGTCACATGAAGTCGGATATAGCTGAAGTGTCAGTCAGCTGCGGTAGTTCAGCCTCCATGGAAGGAAAGCAAGAATGAATTGTGTCTCTTCTGAACGCAAGGGAACTTTTGCAGGCTGCCAGCTAGTTTACTCATTGAAGGCTGAGGTATTGACATGCCCTAAATTTAACTGCTTGGTAGCCTGGGGTACTGAGAGGGCTTTTCAACAGGTGCCAAAATACCCTTAGAGCATTGCTGCTTGTCACTCCCCCTGTGAGAGGTGTTAACAAGTTGGCTGTATTAATTAATTTCATATAGTCAAAAGCAAAATACATGCAGTGCCGTGACATAAAATTGCACAACTGTCAAGTCCTTATGGCCATCTTGTACAAGCCATGATAAACTGAAAACAAGCTGGTAAGGTTTGTACAGCAGTAAATTGTATACTCTTTTGTTGAATTGGTTTTTGAAATAATTCTCTTCCAAGGTGGTTTTCTCATTCTACAACTAATCCTTATTTTCAATCTCTGCCAAAGCCAACAGTTAGAACCTTTAAATGTCAAATACATTCTTTATACTGTAAAATAGGTTTTGTGTCTTGAAAATAAAGGAGGATAATAATATGCATTAAATGCATGATCAGTAACCTCTTTTAGGAGTAGTCCTTAATTAGAGGCTTTCCAAAGAAAAGTGGAACTTTTTTGTACGTGATTCTTACATGACATTCGTTTGGGATACAGAGACGTGTTACAGGTGATGCCTATATTCTAATAAGCACTTAAGTGAATATTCAAACAGCAACAAGAACTAACTTCCTTTGTGCTGCTAGGTGAACACTAGCCACCTTTTTGACAGTATATTTCTGCGGAACTATAAGAAAGAAAGATTTGATACGTTCAGGCTCACCTTCTAGTGCCTGAAGGAATCCAGTTAGGAGCTCGGAGAGGGGCAGCATCACTCTTCAATGTAGCTCATGATATCCATCAAATCATTAGGTTTACTCTCACTGTCTAAGGAAAAAGCCAGGAAGCATAGCTTCAGAAGGCAAGTTGAGGATTTTTTTAAGGAGAGGAGGTCTGATGTTCAAGCGCTTATTGAAAATCTGTCAGCACTAACATGATAATTTCATGTGAGAGGTACTGTACTGAATTAATCTCTGTCATAACTCCGCTTGAATCGGCAAGGTATCCTAGGATGAGTTTAGGCTGCTCATAAAACAAGATACGAACCACCAGACAGGTTCAGAGTTAACTGAGTCAATCTTAGTTAAAAATCAATAAAACTGAAAATGCAGACAAAAATAGGCCATTTCCTTTAATGAACTGAGACTTTGCAATAGTCATGGTTCCAATTACATTAAAAAGTAAATTCTAAATAGGTGTCTTGTTTTTCTTCATTTTCAAAATTAGAATATATTACTGTCAGTTCTTTGTATAATTTTGGCTGTATGTAGAGACTTCATATTTCTGTAGCAAAAATTCTAACTGTTTAATTACAAGTTATGCAAAAAAATAACCAGTGCTACAAGCTATTCTACTCCATCATAAATATCCAGCCTCCCGGACAAGCTGCCTAAAACTGCTTGTATTGCTGGAGTGCAACAGGGATCAAAGAAATGCATGATGTAGTTGGCTTAATCATCTCATGGAAGATGTTGGTGGAGCTTTGGCATCTTACTGGTTGTAGTCATTGGCACTGCTCTGAATTTAGGTCAGAGCTGAAGCTGAGAAACAGTGACAGCTACTTGTTGAGCAGCTTGGTTGCATACAGAAGAGGGTGGAAGCTGTCAAACAAGGCTCCTAGGAAGCAAGGCGTGGGAGACAATTAGCGTGGTGGACAACCTGAACCACCCACCCAGGCCCTGGGTGCTGCCGTCTGAAGACAAATTTGTGTGTTATGGCTGAGGCATCGCAGAGCGTACCTCAGTGCTGCTGCCGTAGAGGCTGGGCGTAGCATCGCAGAGTTTCTCAGGAATACGCAATTCCTTTTTGATATCATCACATCTACCTTAACTTCTGCTTCTTCTTTTCCTTTGTTGTTCATTCTTGTGCTAACATAAGGCGATCTCTGCTCACAGCAACGGTAATAACATGATGTAAAATATCATTAGAAGAAAAGCATGGCTAAAATAGTCATATCTTCAAAGACTATGTTCAGCTGGTGCAGGCAATTTCCAGTCAATTTGGTCTTGAGCAATATGACTGTCTTCAGTCTGATTATGCTTATAATCCTTGGAGAAGGCTTTGTGCTGTGTGAAAACAGCATGTTGTATTTTCAGACTAAAAATCCTGAACACATTAGAAGGAGTTTTCTCTAGCAAGCATGGAACACGCTTCTGGAGAAGCTGTCGGCTTTTGTTTGCTTACACGAGCAGATTGCCAGCCTGCTTCTTTTATTTGCTGACTTGGACTGTGATACCAATGAGATGTTCAAAAAGTGCTGGCTGCCGTATCGGTTTGCCAAGGAGAAGAGGGAGTTACGGCAGAGTGCTCAGAGAATGGGAGGAGAAGCTTGGCTGGAAACTAGGTCCATCTAGTATTTTACAGGCTCTCAAAAGGTCCCTCAAAGAAGGGAACGACAACTGATGTGAAGCAGGCATTGTGGCGGGTTTCTTTGCTTTGTATGTACCGGCTGTCTTGTTAGGGGAACCCTCCTCAGTGCATAATTAAATAGCAAATGTCCTGAAGTGGGCAGAGCTCATGGGTAGTATTCATATGACCATGATTTTCATTCATCTGAAATGAAATGACAAACACATAATTAGTATTCCAGAAAAATTTGCTTTTTTGATACCTGTTTGCTGCTGGTAAGCGGAGTGGCCTCTTAGCACTAGAGGAGAAAGGAACAGCAAACACAGCCCTTTGTCACGTGTAGTTGCTCATACTCTTGCTCATTCATGTAAAACACACAGTTTTGATGTGGTAGAGAGTTTCCACACTCTTCTCAGGTTCTACAGGACACAAGGGAATGAAGACCTGTTATGGAAATTCCCTTCCCTAACTACTGTATTGATCAGGCTTTATAGTAGGAAAGTGTATTAACTTTGTTAAAACATATTGGGTCACATTATACCCTGCAATGTAATGAGGCAGTGGAACTTTACTGGAGACTTTGGTATAGCTCATGCTGAAGTAAAACAAACTAAAGGATAAGGCCTGGCCCTGGAAATCCAGATTTGGCTTCCTAGAAGTTTAGAGCTGTCCATGAAGGATAAAAGGCACCCCTGGACAACCAAAATAATGCCAGCATCCTAGCCCCTCTAGCACATCTCTGAAGGCCTCCCAGATGGTTGTCTGCCATCATAACTAAGCAACTATCACAAGACTGTCTCCAGGGACATCTGGATCAATAGACAGGCAGCAAGAACGCTGCAGAAATAGAGCTGCTTTGTGAAGTTTTACTGTGATTAGTAATCTGTAATATGGGTGCTGGTGATGACTCAAATCGTGTTGTACCCGAATGCTCCAAGGCTGTATGAAACCACGTTTGGGGTTCCCCAGCTTGGCTGGGAAACCTCATGTGCATGAATAAATATATAATTGTAATTCTATACTTTGTCCCAGCTTCGCTCCTTGGTCAGCACGGACCACTTGCGAATTTTCAGGAGTATTCATTTGATTATGATTTTCATTCATCTCCTCCTATGGAGGAGAGTTTTGCTTGCCTGAAACAAATTCTGCGACTGGGTTCACTGTGATCCCACAAAAAAAGTGCAAACCATAATTAAGTATTTCTTTTCTTCTTAGCCTTTTATGACTTATGAGCTAGTGCAATTTCCACACTGGGATCTAAACTGTGACTGTTTTCACAGAGTCAGCTATATAATGTGCCTGTTCTCCCAGAACTGCTGCTAGTAAAACACCTGGATCATTGATCACATCAATAAAAAGGTGGTAGGTTTAGCATTGTGCTTGAAAAGTCAAGGCTTCCTTCTTGAACTCCTTGTATCACTTACGTCCCCACGTAAGACTGGTGGAGGAGAGGCATGGCTAGCACGTAACACCGTGAGAATGTCGTATGACAGAAAGAAATCTACTGCTTCAAGTATCTCTGACAGTCACCATGGTTACCAAAATCCCTCATTTTTCAGCCAGTTCTCCTCTAGTTCATACCATTGCAGCTCACTGCCCGCCGGTGCATGAAACTCCATCCTGCCCAAATCCCTCTTCCTCGCAGTCAATTGGCTCCTCACAAGACCCCTCACTCTCATGAATTCAAGGTTCTCACACACCACTAAAGAGTGAAATAGAGCAAGGAAGAGCTAATAGGGCTTTTATACCACTTTCACGCTCTGCCTAGATTTTTTTCTCATCAGGAGCTGAGACCTCTTGGACTCTCTGGCCCCAAAG
The DNA here is from genome assembly GCA_013400875.1 of Anhinga rufa. Taxonomy (NCBI): domain Eukaryota; kingdom Metazoa; phylum Chordata; class Aves; order Suliformes; family Anhingidae; genus Anhinga; species Anhinga rufa. Next base: position 41,726 of record VZTV01076677.1, read on the forward strand.
ACACAAGACTGCTATTCCCACCACCTGTGGGCCAGAAGGGTGAGACACCAGCAGCTGTTTAGACCTGTGCCGCTTCCCTCGGCTACTGCCGGTCCTGATCCCTTGGCTAGCTGGGACCCCTAAGACCGAGGGAGAGCCTTCCTCTGGTGGCATGAGAACTGGCATGAAGAAAGTTGGTTCTTTTTCACCTGAGCTTCCCCCTTATACAGACTAGGAAATGCTGCTTTGAGTGACGTTTACTAGATTAAAGCTGCAGCCAAAGGTGGGTTTTGAATTTGCGGTTTGCCCAGCTTGTAAAAAAGGAAATTTTATTATTTTAACTTCAGTGGCCTCTTTCCAGATCACTGGAAAGTGATCCCTGGAAAGTATGGCCCTGCCACACTCGAGCTTACAGTGTGGCGAGCCCTTCTAGACCCCTGCATCAGCTGGAAACCAAAGGCTCTCAAGTTCAGCAGATGCCTGCTGAAATAGAAAATAAATCCTTCAACAGAAGACTGGGAGAAATGGGAGGCATATTTCATTTTCTGAGAGAAATTACTCGCTTCTGCCTTTCAGCAGACATCATTCCCTATGGAGCTGCTGGGAGCCAGAGAAGGAGGCAGAGGGAGAAGTGGGAAGTGCAAAAGTAAAACTCCAAGAGCAAAGCTTTTAGCATTTTCAGAACAGCCCCTAATTAATTGCAGCTTGCAGGGACTAGTGGAAATAAAAGACACTTTCATTTTCAAAGCTCGCTTAATAGCATGATGAGTGACACTGCATGAGGCATACGCATCAGCTAGTGAGCAGTCGGCTATACCATTGCATATTACTCAACGCCTTTGGGCTTATAGCAAAGCAATTGCTCGTGCTTTTTTATTCAGTGAAACAAAATCACCAAGTGAAATCTAATTATAAGCCCACAGGTCCATCCTTCAGGATCCTAGAGCAACCTCTGCAATTGCACAGCAGGGGCTGTGAAGGACAGCCTAAAGAGAAATCCCCAGGAATGCTCAACAAAAGGGAAATCATGAAAATTCCCTGGCCTGTGGCACAGTGAGAAGTGATACATTGGTAACCTCTGAGTAGTGGGCTAATAGAAGTGGATAGGAGTATATTAGAGTGACGAAGAAAAAGTAGTCCCTTTTGCTCAATACTAACCTGTTTCTGACACTCTGTTTCCAATGTTAACCCCCAGGAAAATGAAATAAAGGAAAGGAGGAATAGCACCTCTTAAAGAAAAGGACTTAGAAATTAATTAATATAATTGCTCTAGAAAATTTAATCTTGACAATGTTTCTATACAGTAAGTGGACATATTAAGAACATTCTTATTACTATAAAAATGGGGGGGCGGGGAGGAAGACATGGAAATGAAGTGACTTGTCAAGTAGCTAAGACAATGACAAATATAAAAATCAACATTTTAATTAAAATTTTAAATGCCTGAATTTAATTGCTGTATCACAACTCCCTCCAGCTTCAAAAATATATTTCTGTAGGCTCTAATTCACATCTCACTTATAATTGTGTAAATCAGGAATACTTTTGCAGATGTCAGTGAGGTACGTAACACTCATTTGAGGAAAGAAACAGACAGTTAGTATCTGAGGAAGATGTAAAAAGTGCTATTTGCTGCTGTTTCTAATGATAGAAGAAATAGAAAGGAAACTTCTCAGAAAAAACCACAGAAATATTCTTGTGAACATAAGAATAAAGGAATAGACTTTGACAGATCTTCTCAAACAGCAAGAGAATATATTTCTCTATCTAATAATTACTTGCTAAAGAGAAAATAAGCCTAGTTAACAAGAGCAGGCAAAAGCATCAAGGTGTTTTATTTTTTCATTTTTATTTGTTAGGTAGATGTCTAGGTGAGAATGTGCTTTTTTTTTT
>VZTV01076683.1:0-39701 GCA_013400875.1 Anhinga rufa
AAAAATGCGCAGGAGTCCCCCTATAAGACCTTTTTGCGAATGGTCTGGAATGTTTTAGAAAAAGAATGGGTCAATCTGCTCTCCCATATTCAGCCTCAGCGTTGGGGGATGTTGGGCAGTCTCCATTCTGTGTTGTCGTATCTGTCACTGTTAAATGTGTCGGTTCTTAGACAAGGCAAATCTCGGGTACTATTTTAACAATGCATAATTTGTCCTAGGAATGATGTGTATAGTGAAACCTGATGGAGCACCTCAGCTCTGTAAAACAGACGAGATTGGTGAAATCTGTGTTAGCTCCAGAGCAGGAGGAATGATGTATTATGGGCTGACAGGGGTGACAAAGAATACATTTGAGGTATGTATGGTAGAATGCATCTTTCTTGCCCCGTTTCCCATGTAGAACTGATAGCCTTGTATAATCTCTTGGGTTTGTAACTTAAGCGTGATGTTGTTTTTTAAAAAGATACCCTGAAAAACTCATTACAGTTAGATATTTTCAGTGTTCCCCTTTCATAAAGGTCTCCCACAGCATAAAACAATGACTGTACCAAGGATTCCCTCCCCTGCTCTTCATCACTTCACTCGCATATAGCGTAATTCTTGATGTGGGGAATGTTTTTCTATCCTCAGGCAAATCCACTTTGCCTCCAATGTCCTCCCTTCTGTTGCAGGTTATTCCTGTGAACTCGGCCGGCTCTCCAGTGGGTGATGTGCCATTTGTCCGTTCCGGCTTGCTGGGGTTTGTTGGACCTGTACGTAATACAGTTTTTGAGCTTGCATTGCTGTATTATTTTGTTCAGGCTAATAGCCTAGAAGGTTTAAAAGAAAAGCATTTGGGTACAGAAGTATGTGTAAGGATAGCTTGCTGTGGATAAGATAGTTGAGAGTTAATGGGTCTGCCTGAGCCAGCAGGAACCCTTACTTTTCCAGCGTGTTGTCGTTACTGTGCCTTACTCTGTTGCTTGTTACATTTTTTTAACTGCAAATTCTTCTAAAACCAAGCACAAGAAGCTTTTTGTATGGCAGTTCTGCTACGCGTGCTGGAGCGTCTTGTCTCACTGAGTGGCTGGAATGCCTCTCCTGGTTTAGTCATAAATGATGTAATTTAAAGAGAAAGAAAACATGTTTTATACAAATTCCATTGATCTAGCCATAGTTATGAAATATGCAAGTCATCAAAGACATTTGAATATCTGCTTTATGTAAGTTACTCACTGATACCTTTTTATCTTTCAGGGCAGTTTGGTGTTTGTGGTTGGAAAAATGGATGGATTGCTGACAGTTAGCGGACGTAGACATAATGCCGATGACATTGTAGCAACTGGATTGGCAGTAGAGTCAATAAAAACAGTTTACAGAGGAAGGTTAGCAAAATAAACCTTGCCCACCCCTATAGCCTTCTGCATGTAATACAGTTACACAGGAGCTTTAGTACAGGATCTTTAGTCTTTGATTTCTCTTCAATAACTGGTTCGTTTGGGTAGCTCAGTTAAAGTAAGTATGTTTTTGGTTTAGACAGTAATTGGCCTGATCCTGCCTGACACAGGTCTGTTTTCCCCAATATCCTGTGTGGCTTTTCATTATGGCTGTGTACTTGAGGAGAGGGAATCGAGTAACAGGATAAGTCAGCCACACAGAGAATTTAATTCTCTGTCTCTGTGGAATTTACTTTAAAGTCTCCGTAGTAGTTAGCTGCTGGCTGATGCTCTGCAGCAAGCAAGAGTTTCATTAATGTCCAAAGATACTTAATTTTATTTAGCAGTTGTGGATATAATTTTCTAGATCCTCAGGCAGCGTTGGAGCTCATGTCTCTAAGACTTAACAGGAGATTTTAAGCCCCCTACGTCATGTAGATACTTTTAAAGCTTTTATTGCATTGGTGCATTGACACAGGTTGGAACAGAAATGTGGTAGCAGGTTGGGAGGGCAGGGGACTATGCTATGTAGAAATCTAATCAGAAGGTGGAATGAATCCCTTACTTTACAAAGCCTTTCCTTTTTGACTCAATTTTAATTGTGTAATGTGTTTTCTCTGTCTTTGCCCCATGGGGTTTTTTTACGAGTTCTGTCTCTAGACTGTTTCTTTGGCTTCTCATTCCCAAGAAGTGAAACTGGAATTTGTGCCCATATGGCTCTCCCCTTTTCCTTAGGATTGCTGTGTTCTCAGTATCCATCTTCTATGATGAGAGGATTGTGGTGGTTGCAGAGCAGAGGCCAGATGCATCTGAAGAGGACAGTTTTCAGTGGATGAGTCGAGTGCTGCAGGTAAGGCCGCTTACATAGGTGGACATGGTGAGTTTGTGCAGCTTTTCAGTGTGTGGGCAGATCAGAGGCCATCAGCATGCCCCAGATGGAAAGAGCACAGGCTCATGATCCCTCTTGGCACAAGGTATTTTTACAGGGTCACAAGCTGGGTACATCTGCTGCGTACAAGCTGTTCTGTTATGTCCTGAAGGTCCTGGGAAAGCGGCTGCAACACAGAATAGCGTAGGCTCTGACGCGTTGGTCAGCGTTGTGCTAGCAAGATGACTGTGTAGAGAAACACAGTTGCCTCTCAGCGCTGCAAAGAGGATCCAGTGCTCAAGCTTAGGAGTTCTGCTTTCAGTCTTGGATCATGCTGGTGCTCAAAGTTATGCTTTAAAGCCACCCCTATCTTTGGATATTCATTTTCAGCAGGGAGACAGTAAGCAGAGAAAGGTTAAAACAGCTGAATGAGTGTAGTCCTAAGAAAGTAGAATGAGTAGCGCATACTTTGAGAGCTGCCTGCGTTGCATGTGCGTCATTCTTGGGAATGACGTTTCAGGTTGTGAAGTATGCAAACTGGGAAGAAAAATTGGGGAAGTACCTGGTGGTCTGAATAATGTATTAGATGCCTGAATGCTGAGGCAGACAAAAAGGAACAGAGTGTGATGGTTCAGAGGAGACAGATGGATAAAATCCTGAGATCAAAATCATATGATTCATCAAGCAACTGTGTATATTTTGGGATTTTGGTCATGAAAGATTTAAAAGTGGATGTCTTGTATATGAACTGAACTATAAAGGCAGGGATGCTAACAAGCACTTAACTCTTACCATAGGGCTCACTGACATTACAGAGGTGAGATGGAATGATAGTGACTGACTTGCTCCCCACTACCTTCTGAATGCAGGGGTTTGTCGTGCAGTATGTCAGTGCAGCCAGTAACAGTAGACTGTCTCCAGTAGTACCAAGAATTCAAGTGACCGTCTTTCCTTTCTCTAGGCGATTGACAGCATTCACCAAGTGGGTGTGTACTGCCTTGCTCTTGTGCCAGCCAATACATTGCCAAAAACTCCCTTGGGAGGGATCCATATCTCTCAAACTAAACAGCACTTTCTGGAGGGCTCTCTGCATCCATGCAACATCCTCATGTGCCCACACACGTGTGTGACAAACTTGCCAAAACCCAGGCAGAAACAACCAGGTAAGACGAGCCCCTTGTGTTTAACGTTAGTAAACTGAAGTTCACAATCTCAGACCTGGGAAGCTGTGTGATGCCTCGACACTGAGTGTCCTACTTGCTGGGGACCAGAGCTTGTCTCCTGGCCTGTGGCTGGGGTGTGTTCGAGGCCTCTCTTTGCATGCGTCAGTCAGGAATTTTGATTCCTACCTTTGAACAAATTGGGATTCTCTCTACTGATGAATAGGAGACTAGCAATGCCTTCTGAACTCTATCAGTTGAGGATTCATTACCTCTCTTCTGGCACCCCTGCCCAGGAGCAGTGAGATGCTACAGAGAATCCTTGTGCCTTCGCTGTCCTGCAGATTGCAGTTCTAGGCCAGCTCCTTCCTATTTGCATTAAAAGTCCAGATTTCATGCAGCTGTTCTTTATCAACAGGCGTTGGCCCTGCCTCTGTGATGGTGGGGAACCTGGTTGCTGGGAAGCGTATTGCTCAAGCCTCTGGAAGAGATCTTGGCCAAATAGAAGACAATGATTTAGTTAAAAAGGTAAATCAGTATTTGTTACAGCTAGAGAATGGGAAAAGAATTTATCCTACAGCTGAATGCAAAGCAACAATGTGAAGTGGACTTAAGTACAGCCTCTGATGTAGAAGCAGTAGTATTTAATTACTGCCTCTTTGTTTCAGCACCAGTTCCTGACAGAGGTATTACAGTGGAGAGCTCAAACAACTCCTGACCACCCACTCTTCCTTTTATTAAATGCCAAGGTAAAGTCACTGCTGAGTTGTTGGTTTTTTAAGGTCCACAGCATGTTATTCAGCGCAAGTTTGAGGCCATGTTTAAAATCTTTTGCTCACTCCAGTGTCCTCTATTTAGTCTCTGTATCAGATTTTGCCCATAGATTTGTAACTTAAAATTTGAACCTTTGAACCAATAGGTCACTTCATCTAAATGACTGTCATGGTTCGATGCTTCATTTTAAAACTGAGCGTGTTTGTAGGTCCCACTGGTTCCTGTATCATTTAATGGTGTATCCCTGTTGAGTATATTCTGGCAAGGTTCTGGTGCAAGAAGACCTGAACTGACTCCCTGGAAGGTAGAATTTTCTAGAGCAGATCTAACTCCATCTCTGTCTTTTTGATAGTGTAGTGGATGAATGGCTCATTGAATGCCAGCAGCCTATAGCTATAGATAACTAGTAGCTATAGACTGACACTAGCAAGCAAGTTGGGGTTTGTTTTTTTTGCAGCCGCAGCCATTTTACTGACACACGTGTTGTGCCAGGCCTTGTTTAGAGCATTTTTGTCTCCTTTCAAGGGAACTACTGTGTGCACAGCCACCTGTCTTCAGTTGCACAAAAAAGCTGAGAGAATTGCATCAGTTCTGTGTGACAAAGGGCATCTCAATGCAGGAGACAATGTGGTGCTTCTTTATCCTCCTGGTAAGCAAGTTTTAAACAATGACTGCATCCCACTGTGGAAATGCAGCATGGTCTGTCTTTGAAATCTCACTGAGATCTGGAAATAAAGGAGGGATCACTGAAACAGCGATACCTTAGGGACTGCATAACTCACTGATCTAGTGTTGACTCCAGAGAGGGCTGTCATGATGTCTTGCAGCATCAGGACTCAAACTTTGATTCTCCAGAGTTTTGGAAAAGCCAGTTTGTACCTTCTCACTCCTGGCTAGATCTTGCTGTGTCATCATGTTTAGAATAAAAACTTCAAAGACAATGATGTGTTCACAGCAAAGTTATTAGAAACTTGTGACCGCACTGCATGTGCTGGAGAACTGCACTCGTCACCCTACCAGAGACTCCTCAGCTGCTGGTCTATTCAGATCTTGTTTGTCTGAGGTCATGTTGGCACTTGGCAGCTTTTCGTCCAGGGAAAGCACGTAGTTTGCAATGAGAGATGGCAGGGTGGCTTCTGGTAGAGACTGGTGCTCTCACCTTCAGCTGTGCAGAAAATGGGCACTTCATCTGAGACTGTTGGGTGCCTTTAGCTACAGCAGTAGGCTGGGAACAGTGGGAAGTGCCATCTGCCTGCTGTGGCTGGTAGCACACAGCTTAATCGCTTGGCGTGTGTAAGACGCTCACTGCTGGTGAGAGGTGCTTTCTGGTGTGTGTACTTCTTGCCCTGCCAGACAATTCTATTTTGTCCTGACTGACTTTTGAGTCATTTGATGCTTGGAGCATTCTTTTCCTGTAAGACGGATATGGTTTGCTGTGTGGTCAGTCTTCTCTACTTTCCCAGTCCCCTCCCCGAAGCTTTCTTAGCTTCCTTGTTGTGCTGCCCTCGGTGTTTGAACCATTTATGTTGCACATCTGTGCTGTGGAAGTGACTAGCGTGTGTACCTTCTTCTAATGGAAATTGTAACCGATGCTTAGAGGAAAAGTCCTCAGGGGAAAGGCTGGTGTCACCAGGGCGTCCATCCACCAGTGTCCTACACTACAGCCTATCGTGTCCTTGCAGGCATTGAGCTAATCACCGCGTTCTATGGCTGTTTGTACGCTGGCTGCATCCCCGTGACCGTGAGACCACCTCATGCTCAGAGCCTCACTGCTACTCTGCCCACTGTGCGAATGATCGTGGAAGTGAGTAACGGGGCTGTAGCCGAGAGCATGGCTGGAGCACTCTTGCTGCGGCCTCTCAGACTCGAGTGGTTAACACAGCTGTCTGCGCTCCCATGCTGTTTACACGACAGCAGTGATTGAAGCACATCTTATGACTGAAGGACAGTGTATTCATGTGTAAAATGCAAGAGAGAACCACCTCTCCTTATGTGGCGAGACAAATTGCTATGAAACAGGTGGTTTCTGAGATATACTGATGTGATGTTAGCACTTAAAATTTCACATTGACGCTCCTTACTGCTGGGCAAGTGCAGATCCTGCTTTTAGTTACTTTCCAAGCCCAGTAAGCAGGAAAGGATGGGGAGAATACCCAGTCTACATCTGGCGATGTTCTCACCTGCTCTAAAGGTCCTGATGTGGTTATTTACATTTTAGTCTGCGTGTGGGGTTTTAGTGAAGGGAGAGTAGAGAGCAGTGTTGCAAAAGGCAAAGAAATTAATTCAAGTTTGTTAGGGGAAGCTGGCTACAGATGGTAAAATACACTCTCTGAACATCAAATCTTGCAATGACAGTGCCACTGGGACATGCTTTTTTCTGTGTCTTTTTTTTTTTAGTAAGTGTTTATCTTTTTAGGTCAGCAAAGCTGCCTGTATTCTCACAACCCAGACCTTAATGAGACTAATGAAATCCAGAGAGGCAGCTGCTGCTGTAGATGTGAAAACCTGGCCAACCATCATTGACACAGGTGCGGTCCACGGGCTAAAAGACTTTCTGAAGTTCTGTGTAGGTGTTACCATTGACTTCCAAAGGGACTGTCCCCCATTTCAGATGCCAACCGGATGGCTCTTCAGAATTTGTTTGAATATTTAGAAAAACAGTCCAAGATGTAAGCTAGGTCTGCCCTTGTTTACCGACATCTCTTCTGCATTTGTTGAGCTATGCATGGAAAATAATTTTCCTGCAAAGCCATGTTGCAGGCAACTGTTCATTTCCTTAAGACGAGCAAGTTGGTCTCTTCTCCCTTTTCCTGAGAATAAATAATTTTCTATATGAGAACTTTGGCAAGAATCTTGTCATATACTACTCTGTCACTTTTGGAAAGAGAATTAATAGAAAGCTTTATCATCCATCTCTGACTTTTGAAAGTTGTGTTCTCCTTTCAAATACCAGTTCAGTAATCAAAAGTTAACCACGTTTGTTCCTTTCTTGTGCAGATGACTTGCCCAGGAAGCGGCTGTCTCAGATCTATAAGCCACCTACGCCTGAAATGTTAGCATATCTAGATTTTAGTGTTTCCACAACAGGCATGCTTACAGGAGTAAAGGTACAGTAAAATGGTTTTGGCTGATGTTCTGAACCACCTCTCCCCTCGACCCCCACCAAAGCTGGCTCTTGTAGCTTAAATGAAGACTATGCTTTTCTTCCAGTAAAGCTACGGATTCGCTGCAGACAATGCAGTGTGACTTTGTGCTGAAGAATTAGTTCTGTAACATAGGAAGATGGGTCTCTACAGTGGGCATCAGGAATTCTGCTGCTGCCTCCCACTGGAGGGCTGCCTGTTAGCAGAGCAGTGAGCGATGCGAGTAGCATAGCTGTGAGCTTCTGCTTCCGCCCCACCAAGAGCAGTTAGGAATGCAGTTGACAGAGAAGAGGATAAGAAACTAAAAAGTGAAAGCCTTAGACTTAATGATCAGGTGTGGTTGGAGTCCGAGATGATGCCTAAAGCTTTTAAGCAATAGCTATTGGTATCACTATTTCTGGTTGCTGTGGCTCAGGGGGCTCTGCAATGCTCTCCCTCTGCTATGGAAGATAAAGGAGGAAGAAACTTAGTTTATGGAGAGGTGTTATCAAGGCAAACCCGTCTTTATTCCTACCTACCTGTATTGATGAAGTCCTATTTTGATGTCCTTTAATTTCAGCGCGGTTTCTCTGTCTCGTGTGTTGCAGATGTCCCACGCAGCAGTGAGTGGCCTTTGCAGGGCAATCAAGCTTCAATGTGAGCTCTACTCCTCTCGGCAGATTGCAATTTGTCTTGACCCCTATTGTGGACTAGGTTTTGTGCTCTGGTGCCTTTGCAGGTATGACTTTTGAGGGGGAAAAGGAAAAGATGAACTCTTGGCAGGTTAGAAATGGGAAACGACAGTCCACATCTTTATCTGATGTAATTACAGACGGATTATGTTGACATTAACAAAATGACTAATTTGCAGTAAGGGGAGAATTTGTCTTTGAACTGACAATAATATGTTCCCTTTTCCTGCAAATTAGCAAGATGTTATCCTACCTTGATTATGCGTATTTGTGCTGCCAAATATTACTGGCTCCAGAATGTTTCTCTTGCCTTTCTTCCTTGATTATATGTTGCAGTAAGGGAGTTTTCATTCTGTAAACTGTGTGGTTGAGCCTGTTCTCTTCCTTCACTCGTGCGTGTGCACATTTGTGTGTGTATAAATCCTTATTCTTGTACAGTAAGTTGTATTTTTAAAATTATGTTGCTACAGAAGGTGGCCATTGGAGGTATGATTAGTTTGCCTGAGATGCAGAGTCCCACAGCCCGCTTTTGGTCCAGCAGGAGTGTAACATGAAAATACAGTAAATATTAATTTAAAGATAACTGCATGCTACACAAAGATGTTTTCTTCCTTGATGTTCTTCACAGTGTGTATTCTGGACACCAGTCAATTTTAATTCCTCCTATGGAGCTGGAATCCAACCTTTTTCTCTGGTTATCTACTGTCAGCCAGTATAAAATAAGGGACACTTTCTGTTCCTATTCAGTCATGGAACTGTGCACAAAGGGACTTGGAAACCAAGTTGAAATGTTAAAGGTAAGAAATGTTTCCTGAATGTTACGTTACATAAATTAAGGAAACTGTGGTAGTAAAATGAAGCAATACGATTGTTAAATATGACAGTTTTCATGGTGCTCAAGTCCCCAGTCCACAGCTTGCTCAAAAAGCAAAAGCAACAAAAAAATGTTTGCAGCCCCAGGAAATTGAAAGGATTGAAACCGAGCAGGGTGTATGTATTGCAGTGTAGGCAGCGCGTTGCCAGTGAGCGTCAGAGACTGCTGGGCAAACCCTCGAGAGAGGATGCCAGCAGCAGAATGCTATGCAGAAGAATTGCTTATATAACAGTCTGCAGTGAAGGCTCAGACCAGCACATGATGTAAAGCACACATGTTAGGCGATTTGCTAAATAGAGGTGTTTTCTCCTTGGAGATGAGAGGAAGGAAAAAAAATAGCTACATAAAACACTTGAGGTGGCTTTTTGCATAGGGTTTGCTGAAATAGTGTACTCCATCTATGAGACTACGGGTCAGTCTTGGTCTGCTGGTGGCGGGGTTCTGAAGGTGTCTGCTTTGTTGTGTGTCACCAGTTAGGCAGAATAATGCACAGGTTCGAACACTTGGCTAGTGCTGCTCAGTGCGTTCATGATCATGTCTAGAAATAATAATGGATTTGGTCCCAGTTTTGTTGAAGACTCGGTGTAGTCCCAGTAAATGACTTTCTTCTCACTTGATTTGATTTCCATCTATATAGGGAATAACAGATGTAATCTTGGCTGAAAGGCACTGCAGAAGCACGTGATGCTACGTTCTGTAGCAGAGGAAGAAGCACTGTAAATGCATATTTTGTTCTAGCAGTATTTCTAGGCTGTGGTCAGACACATTTTATAATTACAAACAGAAGCTGAAAAGAGGAAATAACACAAATACAAGGGCGGGGTTTGTCCTGCATTTCTTGAGTGATTTCTTTGGGATTCCAGGGATAAAAAGCAATTGTTGCTGCTTATGAGGGGGCAGATCTTGGTGCAGAGTGGCCGAGGTAATTAACACATACAGTCCTTTGCACTCATTTGTGTCTTTTCCAGGCACGAGGAATTAATCTGTCCTGTGTCCGGACTTGTGTGGTAGTTGCAGAGGAACGGCCGCGAGTTTCTCTCACTCATTCCTTCTCCAAACTCTTCAAAGACATTGGCCTGTCCTCTCGTGCTGTAAGCACCACCTTCGGATCAAGAGTCAATGTTGCTATCTGTTTACAGGTAACGCAAGTGCTTTCTAGTGCACGTGTTGTCACTGGCATCGGATTTCCAGATTCAGTCAGAATCAGCAAACTTCCTGATCTGCACACACTTCTGCGTTGCTAGCGTAGCCCAGCATCTGCTTTGTAGAGAACAGCTGGCACAAGGTTTAAGCAGCTTCTCTTGTTTTCAACTGTCAGATTATATCACAGATGCTTAGAACAACTGAAACATGACATTTGACAACGGTTTATTTCCATGTAAACGATGACTAGTTGCCCCAGGGCTGATAGCCGAGAACTGGGGCTGTCTCAGTAGCAGCTCCCCCCTCTCCAAAGATGCATCCCGCACTGGTGTTACACTTGGTATAGAGAGAAAACAGCCTGTTTGCTGAAGCGCTTCCCTTAGCGCAGCTGCCAAGGTAGGGAAATGTGAATATGAATCTTGTTGCCAGTAAGAAGCCCCTGGAAGGGAGTATGAGCTCAGGCAGAAGTTACCCTGACTTCTGTAGATACATTCATTTTATTTTTTTTTAAATGTTAACTCTTCAGGGAACATCTGGGCCTGATCCCACCACGGTGTATGTAGATCTGAAATCCTTGAGGCATGACAGGTACAGTAAGTTTACTTAAACCTATCTAATAACTCTATATAAAATGTTGTAATGTTACTGACCTATCACACCTCTCAGCAGAGTAGATTTCAGTTCTTTTTTTTCCTCTGACAATGTTTTCTTTACCTTCAGAGTTCGTCTAGTGGAAAGGGGAGCTCCACAAAGCCTGCTGCTTTCAGAATCTGGGAAGGTAATTTCACGTTACTACCTGGCATGGCACGCAGCGTCTGATGACTGCCCACTCGGTTTTGTGCCCTTTATGATGTAGGTGTGTAGCTAGGAAGGGTAGTCCTGTGGCATGGCATGAGAAGAGGCGATAGTTGGTTACACTGTTCCTCTGGAAAGTTAGTTTGATTTATAATAACGTATCTGTTGATTTAGGAGCATGCTTTGCTGGAACAATTGGGAGAACTGGTTCTGGTTACAGTGAATGAACCGTATCAAAAGCGTCTGCTGTTGTATCCTTGAAATCAGCATGCATTTGAGATGTACTGTAGTTCTTATTCCCTTCTTTAAATGAATTAACAAAATGATGTTTCCCAGTAGTTTTAAACATTGAATTCTTCAAAATCAAGATCTAGCAACATTTACAGGCCTAGAATCCCTTACCTGCGTGGCTCTTGAGTCACAAAATCCATTCATACCGTTAGCGTACTTCGGTGTACGTGTCCTAGCACGTTTTATACCTGTTTGTAATTTCTATGGGTGGAGGCATGCCTTTCTGGAGGTATGAATGAACAGCCTTTGCACTGTAGTTGTGCGTGAAGACAATTCGTGTACGGATTACGTATACCTTCTTGTGATCCTTAGATTTTACCTGGAGTCAAAGTAGTCATTGTTAATCCTGAGACAAAAGGGCCTCTTGGAGATTCTCATCTTGGGGAGGTAAGTGCAGATTTCGCTATTTGGGTAGCTTCTCCTGTTGTCTGCTCCTTGAGCTGTATTCTCTCTGCTCGATTATGTACGCTCCCGCATGACAGTTTGTGAGTGGTAATACTTGCAGGCCTTCTTAAGCTGAACTCTTGCTGGAGTGTTCAGAATTTGGGTGCGTTATTTTACTGTCAAGTTTAAAGGAAAAGAGAGCCTACTAGAAAGGAAGGCCTATTCCACTCTAAATGTTGCATAACTGGCTTCCAAATAATCTAATTTACATTTTTCTTTCCTTATCTTGATGACACACAAGTATATTTGACCTGTGTTGATAGATTATTATGAATTTTTGGACATGTTATAAAAATCTGCAGTTTGTTTACTCAGTTAATCCTCAGCTTACAGCTATTAGGAGAGTAGATCTGCAAGACGCATTTTTAAGATTCTACAGGATATTTGGAGGTTCGACCTAAATGCAAAGCATTTTTGGATCTGGAAAATCTTAGATAAAAAGGGAACTTTCTTGTTACAGTTTATTACCTGCTTCATTTTAATCCTCAACAGATGCTCTGGTTTTGTAGCGTGTGGATTTGACTGTGTTTCCACTTCCCCGTACAGATTTGGGTTAATAGTCCACACACGGCCAGTGGCTACTATACTATCTATGACAACGAAACCCTTCAAGCTGATCATTTCAACACTCGTCTGAGCTTTGGCGATGCTGCTCAAACACTTTGGGCTCGGACTGGATACCTTGGTTTTGTTCGTCGGACAGAGCTCACAGCTGCCAGCGGAGGTATGGCAGAAATTGGCCTGTAGCTTTTAAATGAAGATGAAGGGGTTTCTTTCACGCTGTGCAGTGAATAAGCCCTGATCCACGTTTCTGGATACAAGGAACACTTTGTTTTATCTGAATTCCATTGTTGTCTGCCATTTTCTGTTGTCATGGTATACATACGCTTCATTTCCCATCTCTCCTCTCCAGAGCGCCATGATGCACTGTATGTTGTTGGAGCACTGGATGAAACTTTGGAACTGAGGGGACTGCGTTACCACCCAATTGATATTGAGACTTCTGTATCTCGAACGCACAGAAGCATTGCTGAATGGTAAAACAGCTGTGAAAAATAAATCCATCCTAACCTAGCTGAAATGTAGCAATGATTACGCAAAGATGCAGGATTTGGTAGGAAAAATACATACGGCAAATTCAGATCCTTTTTTGCGTTACCATCAGCAAGTCATGCACCTCATTTCCCATCTGTAGATCAGAATAATACTGGGCTGACTGACTCAGTGTTTTCTCACGAGCCTTAATTCAAAATAGAAACGAAGATTTCCTGCTCTGTGGTGTAAAGAACCATTTATGTTTCAGTCAGTGAAAGCAGCACTGAGTGCGTATGTCACCCCAGGTAGCGCTGAGATCTGTTTGAACTGATCTTTGACGCGTTGGGACCGAGTCTTGGGCTCAGGTCTCTTGGAAATGCAGCCCAAAGCAGGTGGTAAACTCCATCTAAGGATAAAGAATTGTAAACTGTGGGTCTTTGTATTTGTGAAAATAACTGGGTTTTCTGTGTGGTTTCTTTTCTTTTTAACTTCTAGCGCTGTATTCACGTGGACCAACTTGCTCGTGGTTGTCGTGGAGCTGTGTGGCTGCGAACAGGAAGCGCTGGATTTAGTTCCTCTAGTTACAAATGTGGTCCTGGAAGAACATTACCTAATTGTGGGAGTGGTGGTGGTGGTGGATCCTGGAGTTATTCCTATCAATTCCAGAGGAGAGAAACAACGAATGCACCTCCGCGACAGTTTTCTCGCTGATCAGTTAGACCCCATATACGTAGCCTATAACATGTAACGTGTATGGGGGACGTGACATTCAGAAACTTTGCGGGACCACTAAATGACAAAGGGTGGCTATAGAAATGAAGCTGGTGAAAATTACTAATACTTGATATAAAGTTTGAGATTGCTGCCATATTCCCTTCATCTCACCCTGTGGTATTAAGATCGCGTTAACTACCGACGGACAAAAGGAAA
This sequence comes from Anhinga rufa, assembly GCA_013400875.1. NCBI lineage: Eukaryota > Metazoa > Chordata > Aves > Suliformes > Anhingidae > Anhinga > Anhinga rufa. The sequence goes on from VZTV01076683.1 coordinate 13,544, forward strand.
TGTGGTAGACAATGGAAAACATTTGTAACGGTTTACCGAAATATTAGCTTTATAGAAAACGCAAAGTTGGCAAGTGTGTGAGCTACAAAATTCCTAAGGCCTTTACAGTAGCGTTACTTTTTTCATCCGTTGTACATATTTGTATTTTTATCTAATACTGGTTTAGGATTCTATAAGGGGAGGGTTTATTTAGTTAAGATAATAAACTATTAAGAAAAGGGTCATCAGAGTTCTGCAGTTCCCGACTATATAATGTACTTTGCATCTGTACTGTAGCTATTCGTTCCATGGGATCACACAACTTATTTAAAATTGTGCCATGACCAAATCAATAACTTACGGAATCTAAGAGTTACTTATTCATATAGATATTTCTTGAATTTAAAAAGAATTTTGCCTATATTTTAAATATGTAAATATTATTATACATAACTCACTTAGATAGAAAACTAACTTGGATAATGATGACAGCTGAAGGTAGACATTTTTAAGGACAGGTAACTTTTGTGGTCCTTAGCATAATTACATTTGGTTAGACAACTCATGTGAGACACGTGCATCTTTCACAAGTTTTCTTATTTCGGTATGTAGTCCTTTATTGCTGGCCAGAAGTGTGTCATAGCGCGTAGAAACCTCTGATTTTAAGGCACATCTTTCTAAAAGAGGCTGAATTTCAACAGCAGCATGGAATTTGGTAGAAATAGCAGTGCAAGTCCAAAAGGCTTAACTGAAACGATGGGCCTGAGCGACAGCCTCTGCCTCCGCCCTCTGTGACACCTTGCGCTTAAAGGGAGAAACAATCCTTTGACTGACACACGGTTAAATTCACTCTTTGTGCGACTCAGTCGTTATTCCGTTCGGTTCCCTCCAGGTAGAGCCAGAAGTGTTGTAAATAGGCGTTAATGTTAACTGAGAGGCCACAACCCAGTTTTCCTCAAAGCACTCGCTAGAAAGAATTAGATAATTCTGGGTTTTACGTTGAATGCAATCTTTCTTTTACAGGAGGAGGCACAAAAGTGAGACAGAGCAATTCTGGCAAACACGTCGTTAAATAACTTTGTGAAAATGAATATCCCAGCTTTTAAAATGCGGCGTCAGTTTTCACATTAGGAAATGTAAAGAAACAGAAGCCTTAGAGTAGTGGGAGTAAGCGCGTGCTGGGAGGAAGCGATTGCACACCGGGCTGGGGGGAGAGACGGTGTTTAAGCTTTGACTCAAAATTACCTTTCTTTTGTCTAATACTTAATAATCTTCTAAGAACAATGAAATCCCTATGGGTGTTAAAAAATGATTTTGGAAGCAATGAGAGCTGACACCAGATACTGCAACAGGTTTTTTTGAGTCAAATGTGGTATACAGTGTAAATAAACTTGTTATTAAAATGTTCCAGATTACCTCATTCAGAGTTTTTAGGCAGTTTTTAAAAGGTTTGTAGTATGAACTCTGAAGATCCTGTGGCAGTTATCAGAGCAGAACCCAGCATATCTGTAAGCAAACCCCGGGTTTGTCCTTGAAAATCTCCTGGTGCATCCGGTTAGTTCTTCACCGAAGACAAGAGTATTCAAATCCAGACAGGACGTTCCAAATGATGTTTTTGAAAAATATTTGGTGGGGGAACAGATTTAAAACCGGACATTATGGCGGTAACTCCAGACGTAAGAGTTCTTTGCAAACGCTTCAGTTCGCGGGCGCCCGTTTTTGAGCGATGCCCGCACCCGCTGCAGTACGGCGGCGCCGCAGAGGCCGTTTGCGCGGTGTTGTGCTGCTGCCTGGGAGCGGAAGGCTGCTCTGCCAGCAGTCGGGGTCCTGGCTGGTTTCTTAAGATGTGTGTCCTAAAATACCCGCGCACGGAGTCCAGCAGAGTTAGGTTTGACAAACCGGCCCCAAAGGGAGGCAAGCGACAGGGGTGGCCGCGACTGATGCGGTTGGTGCTGCAACTTAGGGTGCAGCGTGCGCAGGAGTCGGTCTCCCTTTCCAGCCAACAAAGTCATGTTATTACCCGTTCCGCGGCGCTGTTTTTTATGTTTTCTTGCACAGCAAAGGGACCTGCTGAACAGCTTCGCTGCATTGTTGCCCGTTTCAGAAAAAATTCTGATGGCCTTGACCTTTTTTTTTTTTTTACTCAAAGCTTTAGATAGATGGTTTCAACAAATACAAATACTTTATTTGCCCACCGAAGTGGATTTTAAGTACAATTCTAGGATTGTCTTTTAATTTTACCTGAGATTTTTCAGAAGTAAAAAATGCAGATGTTAATTTGATCAAAGGTTCCCAGTATGTGGCAGAGTTGACTTTCTGAAGTGGCGTTTTTGATTTACATACTGGATTGTTTGGGGGGTTTTCCCTTGGTCTTTATTTGGCTAGGTGCATCGATAGTTCCTTACGCTTTGGGGCTTTATCTCGCAAGTTGACTGTGTATTCTTACCCTTCATTCTGGCATGTTCCATTTCTCCGTGTTGGAGAACTCAAAGTTTACAGTCCTGCCCGCAGAATGAGATAACATTCCATTCTCGCTCGCCAGTAAGTGTCACAGAGCAGCCGGCCAGTTCTGACTTTACTGAACGCTTCTGTCCGTGCTTGGCACAGTGGAAAGCAGCGTACTGGAGGGGAGGAAGTACGGAGCTGTGAACCTGGAAACGCCGAGTTCTAACTCCAGCTCTGCAACGACTTGCCACAAGACCTTCAACGGGTCGTGTCACTCCTTCAGTTTCTTCATCTGTAGATGAGGACATTATCTAATCCTTACAACATCCCTGTGAGGTAACTAACTGTACAGCACTAAGTGCTAGGTATTTTTCATTGCTAGCCTCTTTGAGGTTGGGGTCGGTTTGTTCTTCCAAACCGATAAAACGATTATTTGGTTGTCGTGGGAGGGCTGTGAAAAGACGTGACCGTTTTGCTTCACAATGGTCGCTTGGGATCGTTCCAAATGAGAACAAGCCGAGATAGTTAACTTCAGGAAACTGGCAGGGCCACTGACGTTGCGTGTTCAGGTTCAGAGTTGGGTGCTTTTCCGTAACCGCCGACTCAAGCGCCGAGTCCCAGGAAGCGGACTCTCCGCGCCGGTCCCACTTTGCAGCTTACCCAGTTGCAGAAGGCAAATTATCTCCTGCTGTCATCCATCAGATTCCAAGCTAACAGCTGCAGCGAAACTTAACAACTAGGAATTCTTAACACTTTGAACTAAACTATTTTGTATGTCTTACTGTTTATGAATATTCCCTAAGCAAAATATGTGGGTACAGGTAACTTCAAGTCCTGCTTTGTTAAAATTTGCACTGCATTTCTGATTTCATTAAATGTGATTAAGATGTGTCATACTAACTGTCCTAAAAATAAGGTTGTAAAAACAAGATAAACTTTAGCCCTAAATGCAATTTTTCTTTCGTTTCTGTCACCCTACTTACCATTGTCAAATTCAGGCTACAGCGTTATGTAATTATGTATAAAGTTTTTATTTATTTAAAATTAGATTAGATATACATTTTTAAATTTAACATCTGGCTGGACAGTGTTCCATTAACGCATTGATTGTGTTTCCTTTGTCTTGTGTTAATAAATATTGATGCCTGACTGCTCGCCTAGTTCTGCCGTCTCTCCGAAGGGTGCGGGGTTTACGGGGTTTCAGGGCAGCAAGCGCCGGTTAGCGTTTTTCCCGGTGAAAGGGAGAACTCGTAAGTATTTCGGCAAATACGTCGCGTCCCTTGTAGAGGGAAGCGTAGGAGAGCTGCAGCTGCGAGGAGCCGAGCTCCCTGCGCCGCGCGGCTCGACAGTTGTCCTGTACCCGCAGCCGCAGGCCGCCTCGCTTCTGAAGTCGGTCATAACCGAGCTCACTCGCCGAGGCTGAGCTAGATGCAGTTTTCCGCATGACCTACCTGTATTTAAGATTTTAGTGTAGTATTAAATGTTCCTTATTCCGTTTCTGGTTAGGATTCAGGACTGGTATGGTTCATTTTGAACTGGAATTCAGCGAGAGACGTGCAGGCTCTTAAATGTTTGCGATTCCGAGCAAGAGGTGAGGGGTTCGTGCTCTGGAGGGCTTTGTATGAGCCGATGAAATGGAAACCGTGGTGACTTTTTGAGACTGAACACTGGATAATCGCTGCTGTCCAAAACTAACCGCGGGGGGGTTATGAAGATTTAAATATTCATGAATGTTAAGGTATAGTTCAGTTCCAGTGAGGATGTCATTAGTGTCACAGTCTAATGGCAGCTACCCTCCCTGCGTGTACCTGTTAATGGTTGTGCGTTTCTGGTTTGGACAACGTTGTTTCCTACAAATGATGAGCAGCCGTTTTACCGTGGTTTCCTTGGAAAACATTTCCTTTTCAGTAAATCTTTCTTGTATTTTGAAATGATTTGCTTAATATTGAGAAAACATCTTTTAAAAAAACAAACCAACTTCGAATTGTTCTATTAATCAAGTAAATGGAAATAGCCGATGAATCTTTCCGGTCCATAAACGCATTCAGAATAGAGCGAGCGGATCTCCCAGGTGTCTGAGGATTCTCCTTGTCACAGCTCGGGCCCCCCCGGGCCATTCTCTGGCATCGGAACTTGAGATGGTGTGAGATTAATGCTAATCGGGTGGGTAAAACTTCCTGTAATTCTCAGGAAGAAAAACCTTGAGAAGGGTGAAGGTTTCGGCAGTAGCTGTGGACGGTATTGCCGGGGGAGCGGGGAGCGTACTCGGGATTCGTTGCAAAGAAGCCGCTTGCCCGCTACCGCTGGGTCAGTTTGCGATAGCGGGGGTGAAGGGCTCGGTCACCCCGGTCAGGCCGAGGGGGGCGTCAGGGAGAAGCTGGGGGAAAACAACCGCTGCGAAGAGCAAACAGAACCGTGAGGGTTCTGGGTGGCGGCAAGGGGAGAAAAGGGAGCACGTTACACCAGCGCCCTCAGCGAGGGCCCTTACAATGCGCTCTCTCACTGTTCGTGGTGGGGCGCGGCCACGAGGCGCTAAAAATCATGGGTTTCGGTTCAGATGGGCGATCTACCTGGAGCCTGTGATTTACGGGAACCACCCAGCCTCCTCACTGGGATCCCAGCCCGTCCGCAACTGGGACAACGACGGCCGGGACGAGGGGCTGAGGGGCTGCCGCCCATCGCCCGCGGCCTCCGGGCTCTTCCCAAGGCCTCCTGCAGCGGGGAGGCGGCCGGGCCCGCCCGCCTGTGCGGAGCCGGGGCCCAAGGCCTCCCCCGCCCTCCGCAGGCCTGGCCCTTGCCCNGCCCGCGCCGCCAGCCCGGGCGCCTCCCGCCAAACCAGCGGCTCTAAAGGTTAGAGGAACCAGCCGCGCAGCGGGACAGGACGGAGCCGGGCCGGGGCCCAGCGCCGCCTCCGCTGCCCCTTCGCCGCGCCCGGCGCTTTGTGTGCGGGCGGCCCGGCCGGGGGTGACGGGGGCGAGACGCGCGTCCCGCGGCGCCGATCGCTCGGCGAGGCCGAGGCCTGCGCGGGCCGCCGGACGCGCCTTCCCGCCCTCGGGCCGGCGGCGCTTTATTTCTGGTGTGAGTTAGATCACCTCAGCCTTTACACTCCTTTTTCTTTTTTAAAAAAAAGTAATAAATATGAATACAAATACACCAAGAACCTCCTCCACTTTCTAACTCCATCCGTGATGTGACAGGGCCTGAACATAGTATTTCTGTAGGCTTTCAATGGTACCAGAGCAGTGGTAATGTGATCCTCTTCTTACTGCTTTCCTCAGGCCATATCTTCAAGGATATAATTTATGTCATGGCAAAGCACTGACAGATGTTGATCAGATAATGAACAAATGTAATCCCCAGTCTCCTTCAGGAGACTTCATATCTTCTATGTATGGACTAGATCCTTCAGTCTGCATACATGGCTTTACATTTTGGCCATTATCATGCCTTACTTATCAAAGAATTCAAAACCTTCTGTATCCATAAACTGAGTTATTCACNGCAGCGATCCCCTTAATTCCCCGTTAATTCCGGCTGACCCCCCCGCGGCTCCGCGAGCCGCGGCTCCCGACACGGCACCGAGCCCCGGGTCGGGCGCCGGTTTGTAAATGGCCTCACCGATATTTTCCTCTCGCGAACAGCGCTTATGCCGATACGCGCCGTGCGCGGATTCGGACTGCAGGCGTTTCCGAAGCGGCTTGCCATGGGAGCGCTCGCTAAGCTTCGCTTCGCTCTAGAAGGCCGGGGCGGGGGGGGGGAAGGGGAAGAAAACACATCTGGAAAGTGCTCCTGCAGCTGGAAGGAGCGTTCGCGTGTGTGTTTGTAGAACGGGGTCCAAAGGTGTAGCTGGGTACGCTGAGCCAAGCCTCCTCGCTTGCTTTCTGGCGTGGACTGGTGGGAGCTGCCGCCCTTTGCCGCTGCCTTTCACTGATTCCTGCTAAAAACCGGAGTTCTGTCGGGCTTCGGGATGAGAAGCTTTCCCCCGGCATCATAATTGTAAAATTAAGTAAATAGGCGTTTAACTGCTGTAGCTGATGGAGGCGGCTTATTTTGAGACGTTAAAAGAGTCCAGAATTTCACCCGATTACTTGAGTATAATCTCAGCAAATGTTTTAAGTCGCTTTCTGCAATTTGTACGTGTCAGCGTTTGACTCCTGTCGTTTAGTGTTTGAGGCTAAAATTCCGTGTCCAGTACTCTTGGATTTCTGCCGTTGTAAAGCCTTTTAAAAACTCAGTTGCCTCTCACGATATTTGAGTACCGAAATACCCTTCAGGCCTTCCCTCTGCTAGATGTAAAAGGGCAAAACAGGACTCGGTTCCTTCCTTTGGTGCTCTCGCACCACAGCTCGCTTCTCTTTGCCTTGGTGCACTGGATTCTGTTAACCTTATTCTTTGCTTCCTGATTACGCTTTGAAGCTTCATCTGAGGCTGGGAATCCACGATTTTAGTTATTTTATGGGCATTTAGCTAGAGAAAGGCACTGTCTCGGTTAGTCTGCGTTGCAGAGGGGCAGAACCAAAACAGCAAGGACAAGAGAGCGGTACCCTGGTCATGGGACGCTGAAGTGAAGAGCGATTTGGAGCAAAGTCTTGTGAAGATTGTCACCGCCCGGGCGCAGCGGGGCTGTGAGAGGACCCCCTCTTCAGCATTTCGGGAGGTTTTTCATCGGGACGAGTGAAAGTTGTGGCAATGGGTTGGTTGTTGGCTCTTTTTTAGTCGACAGTCCTCAGCCGCTGCGGGTTTTTGTAGCGGTTCGTGAGTGGTGGCTCAAAGTGAGGAGCGTGATACCAGGAGGGTGTATGTGAACTTCGGGATGATGAATTAAACTCGCCCACAATGAAACGCAACGTTCCCGTTTCTGTTTAAAAGGAAGATGTTTGAGACTTAAGCTCATGCTTAAGGTGAGATGAGTTTCTTCGGCTGGAGAGAGCCGATTCTCAGAAGTTTAAAAGCCCTTCAAAACAAAGTTCCTGACGCTGCTACTGCGGAATCCTGTCATTTAAATCGAATCCCCTTTGAGGTGTAGCTGCGTGCAGGCATTGCTTTTATCCTGCAAAGCTTCGTCCTTACCTAGCCAACTATAAACCCATGGTTTTCATACAGATCGGAACAGTCATTATTTCCCGGCTACTAAAACGTCGGGTGTTGCTTTAGGAATTCCCGCCTGTCAGTACTCCGTGACACGTAAAGCTCTTCCTTCGCCCCAGACTGTGTAGCCGGTTTCAGCTAAACATATAGTCTGGTGTTGGAAGTAGTTTTAACTGCGGTGTAAAAAGCCGAAACCCTGATATATTTTCCGACTTTGGTACTTCTTTTCAAAGCTTGAGAACTTGCAGGTTGAGGTTTTTCATGGGAACTCTCTTTCCAAAAGCTGATCGATGGCAATCGCTGTTTCAGGTGTGCGCAGAGGCCATTCCAAGGGAAAATCCGTGGGTTTCCAGCTAAATTAGTTGTTTTTAACGGGAGAGAGGCATGTGAGTCTTCTTGTGGGACGGTCAGAGAAGGCCAGACAGCCTACTGCACCCCCTTTACCCAGGGGAGGGTGTAAGGCGCAGTCGTAATTTTCACCTTGTTCAAATCGCTTGCTGAATCTTTTTTTTATTAATATTATTTTACTAAGATTCATAGATGTTGGGTGAATATTTAGTTGAATATTGCAGAGCAGGCAGAGATGAAGCGAGCTTGAAAAAGTGTATTTATAATGGGAAATACGTTATCTTTTATTCCTGTAAGTGCGACTTCACACCTAGGAGAGAAGGACCAGCGCAAACCTGAGTGCTTTCTCCCCGCTCTGTTTATTTTGGGTGGGTGGCTATCTGTTTCATTGTTCCTGCAGTCTGGTTTGCTGCTGTTGCGAGTCTTTCATGCGACAATAAGGCAGAGAAAAGCAGTAAAAGACGGAGGGCGAGACAGAATGTGGTTTAGCACTACAGAAATGAATTGGGTATTTCTGTAGCACTGGAAATTTATTTAAATTTTCGCTGTTGACTGGATTTCAGTTTGACGGTGCCCTGTTTACTTGTGACACTTAGTATGTCTCCCTTTGCAGCGGTGCAAGGTGTAGATTTTCCTTTATAAAAACCCTAAAACTTCATTAGAGGGTGTATAAAGTCGCATCCCTTACATATGCTTGTCGTTAATTCTGCTCTTCATTGTTTTTTCTATAGCTTCAAGATACTTAAATTACTTTTGCTCTCAGTTTTCTTGCCTTACCAAAAAAAAAAAAAAAAAACAAAAGCAGACGCCAAAGCAGTCCTTGTGACTTTGAGGCGAGCTCTGCAGCAACTGCAGCTGAAAAAGGAAGACCTTAAGAATTGCCTTGCTCCGCTCCTGCACCGGGGCTGGTGCCTTGCCGGCGCGAGCACGAGGATCCTCGCCTCCGATTCACGCTCGTGGCGACGCGGAGCGGAAAGCGCTGTTGCGTTAGCGGCAGCAGCGACGTGAGAATCTCGGCAGAGGCAGTCGGGATAGTTTCGATTAGCCCAAGGTTTCCAGAAGCTGGGAACAGCTGACGCACTGTCCTGCTCCTGCAAGCTTTTTCTTCCAGAGTGAAGCCTTCGTTTTGCCGCTTCAGCTTAAACTATGGATGGATTTTTTTAAGATCTGTAGACATAAGCGTGTTCCTATCTTGGAGAGCGTTTGTTCCGTGCCATAAAGGATACAGTTTCCTGTATCGTCCAACCATCGTTTTTCTCTCCGCAAAGTCCTGTTTTAGGAACATATTTGAGGAGTTCTGCAGCGGGACTCCTCAGATGAGTAAGGATTGCAAGAACGAGGTTCTGGTCTTGGTGTACGTTGACTTTTTACCCTCTAAGTATACGTCAGGCTGCAAGAGCTGTGGTTTATCTCAGTAGGGAAAAATCAATGACTCACATTTCCACAGAAAGAAATGTAATTTCCAGTCTCATAGCAACTGTCCTTTCAGCAGTTTCAAACCTTCTGTGACAAAATGTTTAACACTCACCAATCATCTTCTAATGCTCTAGGCTGGTCCACCCACTCACCCCACCTAAAAACATGCATTTTTACATCACTAAATCCCCCAATATTGGAGGGGGGATGCTGTCAAGACACGTTGAACAGTTAAATATAAAATCTTAGAAATGAGAGAAGTGTTACCGACTGGGTCGTATGGAGACGGAGCGACTTTTGCAGGGTTTAAAATTCAAAACTGCGTTCTCTGTGCTTTGATTTTGAATCCCTGTTTTGTTTTTATACACCTTCGGATGTTTTAAAATAGGTTTGGCTGGTAGCTTGGGTAAAATATTTTGGAAAATTATTTTACTTAGAGCAAAATATTCTTTAGTATAAATGCTTCATCTTCCTTTTCTTCCTAGATCTCACGACCTGACTTGTTTAATTTCACGAAAAAAACAGGAAATTCAGTAAATACGTTTGACAGTAAACTTCATCGCGGGGGGGTCTGAGCCAGGGCCGACGGGCGGTTGGGTGTTGGCAGGGTGAGACGGGACCCCTCTCCTGCTCCGATGCGAAAGGGGACTCGTGCTGCTCTGGGCTCCCCGGCCTCGAGAGGCGGCGTGCGGGCGCTGTGCTCGACCTGCCCAAACCCACGGGCGAGGCGGTGGAAAGGCTCCCGCCGCGTCTTTCCCGTCTTGTCCCCGTGAGAAGGCATAACAATGCTCGGGGTATCGTAGGGGAAGTGACAAAAAACGCCGGGCTATTCCGTAATAGAAAGTGACATCGAAGGACAAAGAACTAATTAAAAATGTCCAAATAAGGCTAAAAGCATCATGCACTGAGATTTCCCTAAAATACCGGTGGAAGTTGGGCGCCTACCCGCTGTTCACATTTATCATTAACTGAATTTAACTCATTACTTTTCTTGTAGCTGATTATGGAAGAGGTGCACAAGAGCAGCAGTAACAGTTCAGTGACGCCTTCACAAACATCAGCTGTACAAGGTACAACACTACAGGCAGCTCAGCTCTCTCATATTGCTCAACAGGTAAAGCCTGGGCCAAATCTCAGCAAACATTTGAGGTAGTTAAGAGCCATTTTTTATGTACTACAAACTATATTAATTCTTGAGTTTTAGAAACACACAGAGAAGAAAAAACAAAAGAAGGTTGAGAAAAATGTACTTGTTTGTTGATGGACGACACAAAATTAATACAGTGGCTTGTATCCAAAAGACCTAAATTAAATTTCGTGCTCGTACAATGCAAAAATGCAGCCTGGCATTTTTGTTAGAGTGTACATCCTTTGAAATCGCCGTTACCTGACGTACAGGAGCTGCTTAGGAACGAACTGAGGACCTAATTTGCCTTTTTTTTTTTGTTAGAAAAAGCATTTACAGCTCTTTTTGTGGTAATGGCAATCCTGGGTGCTCAGCACCATGGAGACACTTGGATTTTAGCCCAACATGAATGTATTTAATGTCATAAATCGTGTGAAGTTGGAAAACTGACATGCTTAGTACGAGGCGGCATCACTTTCAAAGCTTTATCCTGAATTCCTCACGATTCAGCTTTCTGCATCTGAAAGCGCATCTCTTTTAGGCCAGGTCTGCTCCCACAGCCACGGGGCCGCCCCGTGAAACGACGAACGTTCTGCAGCTCGTCCACTGTTTACCCTATGGAGGCGATGTAGATTTTGATGCAAAATTTAGATAACTGCGTGAGGCAAAGACAGGGTAGAACATCAGAACATCCTGTTGTCTGTTTACAGGCTGTTTTACTGATCTGTTTTTCTACAAGATTGCCAATGTAACTTAATATTATGACGTGCGATCCAAAAGTAGGATTAAATGAAAAGTTAGCTGTATGAGTTTTAATGATCCCTTCAGCTTTTCATATAGTCCACGTTAATAAAAGCAGTGAAGAAATTTGGTGAGGAAACCGGTTGTTTACTTATGCACCTACATGGATGACTTTAATCAATGTTTAAGTGCAAAGGCTTTTGCGAGTTCAACATGAAAAATAGAAACCTGTTAGAACCTAGGAAGTATTTGATATAGGAGTAGCAGGAGTAATTAACATTTGCCAATTAAACCTAGATTCCGGCTACAACATTTGTTGAAATTGATTGTTTCAAAGCATTAAAGAACAGATGCCGTAATTTTTATTTGGAAAAATCTGCTCTTTGTTCTTCTTCCTTGTCCAGAGCTTGCATACCTTGTCTCCTCAGTTCCCTTTCTGGTCTGGAGCCTCTCATACAGCCCTCGGGCCTTGAGCTTTCTAAATGGATTGGTCGGCTTTTGCTATACTTGACTCTTGTGATTTCTTCTCTGTGAAATCTTTGAACCACAGCCTCATACGGGTTGCTTAAAAATAAATAATCCGAGAATACCAAATATGTACGTTGCTCACGCTACCTTCTGCATTACTTCGGTATTGTTAGTCTGAGCTGTCCTAAGCCCTCAGTCTTGTCGATCTTTTCATCTTGATTTAGATTTTAGTGCCCTAAACTCCTGTTAACTTTAGTGAGGATTAAGGCTACTTTATTTCTGCTTGTCTAAGACACTCTTAAAATGGAATCAAAGCTTAAAAAAATGAACTGCCACAAATGTGGGGCTTTATCTGTGCATATGGATGGAGTTAGATGAAAGCAGTCGTGCTCGGTTAGTCCCAGCGCTGTGATTCTGAAGAAGTCTGCTTCACCGAGGTTCATTCAGAACTGCATGTATTTAAGTTGCAGCATTTTAATCTTTCGCACATAATGCTACACATTTGATTTTTCCCCTAGCCTGAGTCAAATAAGTAACTGTTTCCGCCTTTTTGTATGCAGATATGTATCCCAAAAATGTTTATCTCTAACTAAAGGACTCTTCTGTGACTTCATTAGACTTAAAAGAAGCTTTTGCTAATGCATGTTCTCCACTAGTTTTCCTGCATGTCTATGCACTTCCTGAATACTGCAGAACAAACGCTTTTGTTAATGATCCTTTGATTTGTTGTAGATGTCTCTAAGAGGTCCTGCTCCCCTGACAGTGGTTCAGCTTCCTGGAGAACAAGTCCAGGTCCAGGGAGTCATTCAGACAGCTCAGTCCTCTTCTGTGATCCACTCACCCCAGGTGCAAACAGTGCAGGTAACTACAGAATGTCTGTTAAACAACCAAGAATCCTGTTTTCTGTACGTGAAAAGGCTTGCAAAGGCTTGTCTGCCTCAGCTAACTCTGCCACAGCGCAGCCTTTCTGGCCCTGCCGTGAGAGAAAGCGAGCAGTCCGACGGCGGCGTGTTGGGGATGCATCGTTCTTACTGTTGGAATTCTTGGTAGTGCTAAAGTTGCCTTTGGAGTTGGAATTAAACCATTTGACATTGCCTCCCTTTATATAAAACCAAAACAAAACCGCAACTCTTTATTTGGTGCTCTTAGCAGCCATGCAGTCAGTGTGTTGTTAATACCCAAATAAGGAGAGTACAGAATAACCCAGAGAAGAAGAACGTGTGTTTGGAAAGGTAGACCTGAATGATGGGGGGTGAACTGCTGATTGCTCTCCTCGCGTACGCCGTAACCCCGTTTCTGTGGTACCTACGTGTTCTGCTTGTGTCTCTTACTCATTCGCCATGTGATTTTTGTACAAGCCACTTCAGAGAGGCTCTTTGGGGAGTTCACAGTCGAGTCCGTTACTGCTTCATTCAGTTCTCGGCTGCCCTCTGGGCAGCGTGGCATTGGAGTTACGTGGCGAGGTAGCTGCACCAGGCAGCCGAACGACTGGAACAACTGCTGAAAAGCATTAAGCGTTTGTCACCGATCCTTTGCGCTGTCCTTATCTATTCATACGACATTAAATTGATAAACAATGAAAAGTAAACCTGTAATGCATTTTCAGCTGCCACTGTTCCTGTTACGTGAGATCATGGAAAAGAAAACACATTTCTCTTTTCTGAAAATAGTTAAGCAGCATTTTAGTAGGTTGTCTTTACTTGAGTCTCTGTTAACCCCTTTCCTGTCATCGTGATCTAGTTGCAGGGTCCCCCCTGACTGTATTCTTTCCTTTTTTTCTGTAATTATGAACATTGCGGCCTTGTTGATCAAAGGGGAAAAAACAGTAATACATGAGCAGCCTTTTTTGCTACGTGTTGATAGTAGGCTGTTCTTTTTGTTAAGTGAGAAATGCTTTTCCCAGAGCTGTACGCATTCCTCTTGACTTTTTGTTGCTGGCGCACAGATAAGTACAAATGAATGTTTTGTTAGCTTGTATTTAATAAGGAGCATCGGAGAAAAAAAATAACGCTTGCCAACTGGATGGGGACACAGTAGAATAAAGAGAAAATGATAGATAATACTCTGCCTGTTTCCTCCCTGATATGCTGCTGCCTTAAATGTTATTTTCATTTGACTCATATTCTGACCAACAAAATACACGGCTCCTCCGACTGCATAAAAGACTTCAAGTATTTTTTATGTTTGTCCCTGGACATAAATGGTGTTCCTGTTTCCTTCGCCCCCCCCTCCTTAGGCAGTTCCGTGTGGGAGTGGCTCACCTTTTCAGACCACACCAGCCAATAAGATAGGCTTGTATGATTTTTATGAAAATAATAAACCGTTTGTATTTCTTCACACTGCTGTTTTAAAAGTTCTGGACTGATGAATCCTGCGGTTTAACCCAGCTAGAACAGCAAGCTCCAGAGGGTGGACGTCTTTCAGCTTTTAATATGATGAATGGTTTGGGAGAATCGCTTGAACCTTTTTGCATTTGTGTAGTTCTTGTGCAGCTTTAGCTCATGTACGATTAAAATGTGCGATCTCTTCCGGGTATTTTTTCTGAAGGGTATCGGATAACCACGTGGAATGTGTTTTTTTAGGTATCTTCTTTGTCTGAGAGTGAAGATTCTCAGGATTCATCAGATAGCATAGGCTCTTCACAGAAAGCTCGAGGCATCTTAGCTCGTCGCCCATCTTACCGGTAAGTCCTACCCGAAATATATTTTGTGTTTTCATTTGAAACCAAAACAGCAACTTCTTTCAACAACTTCATATATTCTGTCAGCCTCTAAGTTGTTTTCTTTCTCTTGAAACATGCGTTGCATCTGTTCAGGCAGCGAACCTTCCGAGGATGCCATGTTAGCTATCATCTGCTACAGGAGACTGTCACTTAACTGGAGATCAGCTTCAGCACGATGTGGCATAGCGAAAATTGTTTATGGGCTGTAATTTTACTCTGTTACATCACTTTACTGAAATGAGGAGTGTAGTCAAATGCCACATCCTAGCTTTTCAAATAATAAATTTCTTAAACTTAACACAAAATTTAGTATTTTTTACAATAATGTTCTGAAAAATGTAAAAGGCAGTGTATGAACCTACCTGATACTCCTATCTGCGACGATTGTTCCCGCTTCTGCCACTGCTTTTCACTTTTCAGATGTTTTATCCGCTCTTCTTAGTACTTTCCGACGGCGTTATCTCATCTTGAATTATGTACCAGAACAAGTAATTTAGGGGGCATTTCGGTATTTTGCATGCAGTCAAAAGCGGTGGTGGGAAAGAGCGATTCTGAATCTTCAGTTAAAGTAGCCAGGATAGGAAAAGGGGAGCTGTAAGCAGAGCTTCTGCGGGAGAACTGTTTAGCCATGCGAGTTTGGGATCAGGAGTTGTCAGTTCTGCTTTTCTCTTCATCTAACTGCCACTAATTCATCCCTTGGCCTGGGGTAAGGTGCATAAAATTCATACTTCCACTGGTTCTTCTTTTAAATAGAGATGTGTCTGTTTTCGAGGGGCGTTCTAACGCAGGACATGGGTTGTTTGAGAAGCTGTGCAAGAGCTAAATTAAATGCAGAAAAGAAACGTAAAGTCTTACTGTGTACTGAAAGAGCAGGAGATCTAAGTTTTAAACTTCTCTGTAGCAATCTACTCCTTTTTCATTTATTCTGACACCAGACAGAGCAAACTGGTTTTAATTGGATATACAAAGCTTATTCCTGAGAGAATTAGAGGATCAAATTGTAAAGCAGAAAAATCTCTTAATAGGCCAGTTACATATCCCTGGAAAATGTTTATGGTGGAAACTCCGATGCAGCGTTTACCGAAATGAAACGATGCAGCTGCGGTGCTCGTTTTGGGCACACCGTTTTTCTGGAGATTACCGAGTCTGCTGTAAATGGTGCAGGTTTTCACTGCAGGCTTACCAGTCCAAACAGCTAAGGCTTTTAGAAGATAATGATTGAAAATCTGGAATTCATGCTGATTTGCACATCCACACCCTTTATAAATCAGTGGCTGACTTGAATTGCTCTTGGCTCGTAAAATGGTTCAAGTATTTAACTAAAACACCAGACTGTATAAACTACAGCGATGTAATTACAGCAAGAGTTTGAGGCAGCCACCTCATACAAAAGTTTGTTAGTTCCAAAAGCTGTTGTACCTCAAAATTTTAGTGTTTATCTCTGTAATACAAAAAAGGGATGGGAGTTTGTGACTGTTGTTGCAGTAATTTGTAGGCTTTGTCTACTATAAGAGCTGATAAAAAACCCTATTTTTTTTATAGAAAAATTTTGAAAGATCTTTCTTCTGAAGATACACGCGATAGAAAAGGAGATGAGGAGAGTCCTGGTGTCTCTACTGTTACCTCTATGTCTGTTCCCACGCCTATCTACCAGACGAGCACTGGACAGTACAGTACGTTACACAAAATACGTGCCGAACTGGAGGCGTTTTTTAATTCAACTTGCCTCAAACTACAGATTTGCTTTTTGTTACTAAGAGGAAACTCAAAAGTTTTGGTTATTTATCTAACAGTTAATATGTTCGTACTGTTATTACCAGGAAATAGACTGGCATCTAAAGACTCCAGATAAAGTCAATGCTTCATTATCTTAACTTTTGCATAGTAAGACAAGACATTCAAAGGATGTTGTTACAAAATACAGAGCAGTCTTCTAGTGTTACATTTAGTCCAAACCGTAAGATAAGTGAAGATACCATTATTTATATCGTAGGGCTGCACCAAAAGGTGCTCCTGTGATATCAGGGAGGTGGCAAAACAAAAAAGATTTCTTCCTTTGATTTTTATCCCCTAGTGTTCGCTGTGCTTGTGAACCAAAAAGCAGCCTGCTCCAGCACGTGGAGCAGCTCCTCTCCATCCTTGTTCTCTGCGCTGGGTGTTTCTCACTTCCCCCCGCCCCTCACTCCTTTGTCCCTCTGGATTTTTGCCCCTTCTCAAGCGTTCCCGCAGAGGAGCCGCCCGCTGCGGCCAGCGCGGGTCCGCGTGGAGCTGGTGTCTGGCTTGGGGCAGTCCCAGACCTCTTCTCAGGCGGCCGCCCCGCGGCTCCCCCACTACCGACACCTCGCCACTTCCCCCCAGTACGTTTAGTAAGAACCCAGCAGCGAGATCTGACAGTTGAACGTGGCAGAAGAGAAAAAGCCTCTCAAAACTGGCAGTATTTCTCAGGAGTGGAAACAGATGTACAGCCTACAGATTTACCTTCACCTGTACGTTACGGGCGTACATCTGTACAGCTACAAATGCTGTTGTGCGTGTTCTTTTTCCTTTAAGTTGCCATTGCTGCAAACGGATTACAGCTGGCCAGCCCAGGTACAGATGGCGTGCAAGGTCTGCAGACGCTAACGATGACAAATGCTGGTGGTACTCAGCCTGGGACAACAATCCTGCAGTACGCGCAAACATCAGATGGTCAACAGATCCTTGTACCCAGCAACCAGGTGGTCGTGCAGAGTGAGTACGCCTTCTGGAAACGCTTAGAAATACCCATCGCTAACGCAAGTGTAACTTTCTAATGCTCCCACGGTTTGATGTCTTGCGTTATTTTCACAACAGCTGCATCGGGAGACATGCAGACTTACCAGATCCGCAGCACGCCAACTACCACATCCCTTCCTCAGACCGTGGTGATGACATCGCCTGTCACTCTGACATCACAGACAAGTAAGACAGATGATCCGCAGTTGAAACGAGAAATAAGGCTGATGAAGAACAGGTATGTAAGTGCACGTGGGCTGCTTTGATTTGTTACTTTAATACGCTGAAATATATCTTGAAAGGACAAATTCCGAGTCTTGCAAGCTAACTTTACCGATTGTGCTGCATCCAGTGACTAAAAACTTTGGAAATTCTGACCAAAACACACCACGTGTTCTGTCTCACACAATTTGGAGAAAACCAATTGGGTTTTCCCTGCAGAATGACTCCCGCATGCGTTACCAGGTAGTGCTGAATTTCATGCTCTCCGCCTATCGTCGTGTACCTTCCCGTTTGTTTTGTTCACGACTGCAGCGCCAGCGCTCTCCTCTCACATTGGTCAGAATCATCACGCTCGTGAAACAGGCACATCTGAAATGTAAAATAAACTATTACTTCTGCTTGTCTGTTCCAGAGAAGCTGCTCGAGAATGCCGCCGAAAGAAGAAAGAGTATGTTAAATGCCTGGAAAATCGAGTTGCGGTCCTGGAAAATCAGAACAAAACTCTAATTGAAGAGCTAAAAACTTTGAAAGATCTTTACTGTCATAAAAGTGTGTAGGAAAAGAAGGTAAAACTTTTGTGGACTGTTTAAATTTCAGAGGAGAATTTTTTTTTTATACTGAATTTTTTAAACTAGATGAAAGGTCAAAAATGAAACTTTTCTACCTAGATTTCACAACTTTAAAGACTATATAGATTTTATTTACAACATGTTGGTGACAAAGTACAAAAAGGAAACAAGAAAACCTCACCAAAATTCCTGCTGGCACAACTGGAAACTATAAAGTCAAGATTGCATCTACAGTAAAAGGACAGTCACGTTTTACGAGGCAGGTGATTAGAGTTTCTTTGAAAATTTCTACAAAAACCTCTTGCAATGGAGGCAATATTTGGTTACAGTTAAAGTGGATGACATGGAATCCTTGCCATAGTTGACATTATTAGTAACATTTATAACCAGTATATGTTTTGATTTCTTACTCTTTTTCAATCCTTACTTTTTCTTTCAGTTACTTGTATGTAAATATTTTTATTTTAACCTGTAAGTTGTTATTTACAGGTGCAGATGATAAAAGAAGCTAATACTTTGCTAGAGGTATAAATTATGTTTACTCTTTCTCAGCTGTCAGCTTGAAAAGTTGGGTTTGTTGTTTGTTTTTTTTTTTCAATGTTTGCTGTGTTTCTCAAATCTGGAAAGGATCTGCAGGGAGCAGTGAGAGGCCTAGTCCTGAAAGCGTCTGAGGCACATGAAATAAGGTGTTGACTTTTCTTAGGAGAATTCAACACATCCAATTATTTTGAAGTACGGCGTGGTGGAACGAGTAAGAGCGATTTCACAGTGGTTTGTTCTTAGTTGCTGGGCGTGATAAACATCTATAATTGAAAAATAAATCGTGTGCTGATTATCTCTACAATTAAACATGCATTGCTTGTTCTGTCTGGAGATTCTACTGTGCTTTGGAACATTAAACCAAATAGAAGAAGAACGATAAAAAATTGAAGATATATACCAAAGGGTTAATGAGGTTCTAATATATGGTTTATATGCTGAAAGTAGTGCGAAATTTCCGGACTAATTTTGTAAGGTAGGCGATATTTTGCAAAGTAACGGTATCTTTGTAAGAAATTATTCTATTGAAAACAGGTAGATGGTTGGTATATTTTGTAGCTAAATTGTGATCTTTACAAATTCTGAAATTGAGTTTATATACGTATTTTGACAGTTTATATATTTCATTTTAGTAAACAAATGAAATATTTTGTGAACCAGATTTTCAAGCATATATTTTTATGGATAGTACAAAGTCAAATGAGATCGTCTTTGGTGTAGGAGATATTTGAATTAATTTTGTATGTCTGTAGGCAACTTGCAAAAAAAAAAAAAGGATCCTAGAGAGTACTGGGAAAAAAAGGAGAAGACAAAAAAAAAAGGAGAGAGATCAGGGCTTTTTATTCCCCACAGTTGGTAGTATCCGCACATTAGATCTGATTGCTGTCAGAGATTCTAGTTTGTAGGATTTAAATTTGTTTCAGGTGAAAATTAAGCGTTTGACATGATCAGGACTCTTTTGGGTGTGGAGTCTCCATCCTTGGAGATACTCAAAAACCGTCTGGACATGGTCATGGGCAACCTGCTCTAAGTGGCCCTGCTTGAGCAGGGGGGCGGACGAGGCGACCTCCAGAGGTCCCGTCCAACCTCAACCGTTCTGTGGTTCTGTGAAATAGAAAAATGTGTATGCAGTGCTCATTGCATGAATAATAAATACACTATTTTCCATAGTTAGGATTGAATCCTGCTTCCAGTTATGTCAGCGGGAATTGCACTATGGACTATGCTATTAAAAAGGTGTTAGAGCTACGTGTGTGTGTTGTGCTAGCTCAGATCCGAATGACATTAAAAGGTGTACTCACTCCCTAGATGTGTAATGCTTATCATATGGTCAGTCAGTATGTTTTATTTTACTCATTTCTGAATTAATGGACTTCTTAGCAAGCAGAGCTCTTCGCAAATGGTATGAGAAAGACTGCATTCCACAATCACATTGTTAGTAGGCTACCAGTTTTTTTTTTCCTGAAGTTTCGAAGTATACGATTGTTAGGGACATGATCCACGACGCGTTTCCTTTAGGCCAGACTGGAGTATACGTTCGTATTCGCGATCATGTCAAAAAAGCGTGCTTTTGTTGCACATCAAAAGCGGCGAGCGAGGCGGAGAACGTCATTACGTTAGGGAGCTGCTCCAAAAGAGGCGTTTGGTGCCTCCTGTTTCTGTTAGCGGAATTTCAGGAAAAACGAACACCTCGGAACGTGCTTAGCACCTCAGAGAATCGGACCTTTCGCTCTGTCTCCTATCGGGCGCGCGTACGCTACTCGGCATATGTTTAAGAGGGTTTGACCTACAGTACTGAAACTACTTTGGTAACTCCTCTGTATGGTATTTTGATCCTCACCGTGTGCTGTTGTTCCTTTACCTTCTTTTGTAATACGGAGTAATAATAAAAAAAGCTATCAAGTGTTAAGACTGTAAAAAAAAAAAGGTGGCCAATTCTTTCTGTATTCAGCAAGTGAAACAAGCGTAGTGCTGCCAGCCATAACGTTAGTAAATTTTTATCCTCTTAAAATAGTGTTTTGGAAAGAGCGGCTTATTTTTCATCATGGAAATATTAAACAGTAACATGAGTTTGCTCTTTAAGTAATCACTTATCATGAAGTACTTATTTTGGATTTACTTCAAAATCTAGATTGTAAGAGAGTAACATCTATATCCTGAGAGTAAGAGACACAGTACCTAATACTGTTCTGCTGGTTATTTCCAAGCAAAAGTACGTGCTTTATATGAATTGTAAATATTTGTTGAAACAATTAGATGGTTGCAAATTTTGACCTTGATAAATAAAGTCGCCAAAATATAATTCTGATGTTCCTTATTCATTTTTAATTAACGTAGTACTGCAGTGGTTCTGACCAAACGTGCATCCGTTGTGGGGTACCGGGCCAGGAATAAATACTGAGTCTGAAACAGCACCCGGAGATCTTTTACCTGATGCGTCCTTTCAGCAGTCAGAGCACTAAGGTGTTTGTGCATAAATTTTAGTCATCGCTAAAAATAATTAGTGGAGAATCCTTTTACCCTTCTGCAGGTTGGTTGGTTTTTTTTTCCCTTTTTAGTTTTCAGTAACCTGAGCCTGTTAAGGAGAAGCATTTTGTGCTCGGCTGGTATTCGCCCAGCAGAGGGAGCGTCTCTGCCATCTACGAAATCGTGGTAGTACTAACTGAGTAGCACTTCAGCTTCTGATAGCTGAGAAAGCAAAGAAACAGGGCAGGAAAAATGTATTTTCAGCTGGTAACATTTCTATATTCGATTTCATTATTAGGGCCACGGTTGTTGTTTCCTCTACTGTTAGTGTGGATACCAAAGGCAGAAAAAAAGAGAACACAACTGCAAACACGACTTCTAAAAAATAAGTGTATGTCCTTTGGCTCGTAGATTTATTCTGCAACAGGAGTTAGCTCTCAAAGTTTTAGCAGGCCGACCAAACCTCTCTGATGATGACACAATGGTTCGTCCCTTTAGAAAGCCTGCGCCAGCACTACACATATCGCAGTCAGGAAGAGGGTAAGTGTGGTGCGCCCGGGATTCGCAGCCTTGCTCCTCAGCAGAAGTTCAGATTCTATCCATCTTCCGTATTGAGATAAACGGACGTAGACCCCAGGAAGTTTTGGTCGGCCGCAGCCGACTCCAAAACTAGCAATCCCTGTGAGGTAGTATTTGTTGGCGCGAGGGTGATAGCACGCTAAAGGTCCGCCGCTGTCTCCCTATAAATAAACGATATAAAAAGCTAGTAACGTATGTTCCCTTCCAGGAGCCAGTGTAGAATTAAGTCAGTAATGCATCCACTGGTTGGGCGGGGGGGGGGGTTAACTTTTTTAAATCGGCAAATTAACCGACAGTAATAACGAAGTCATACATGGATAGTACGTAGCACACAGGCAAATGAGGATAAAATTCGGTGACTAGAATACCATGCCTGTGTTGGTTTCAGTGTCTTTAACTAAAGTTCTGTTGTTGCTTTCCCTTCTGCACCTCTCCAGGCTAAGGCTTGTCTCCCTAAACCTCACTCATCGGTCAGTAGGATAATGTATTGTCCGCACAGTGTGTAAGTCCCAAGCAGCACGGCAGTGAATGCCCAGCCCCGGATCTTTGCTGTGTCACCTACTTAAAGGAAAACTGCTGAGGAAAGCAGGAAGTGTATCAGACAAAGTACTGCTGAATACATTATGCGTTTTAATTATAAATGTCTCCACAACTGGTGCCCCAGCTTTTGCATACGAGCGCTTTTGAGCGGAGAGCTCTCTTCAGAGAAAGCGATGCTGATTGGGCAGCGTCGAAATAAAAATCTTGCCGTACCCCTGAGCCGTATCACTTTCCAACCCTGCTGCTCTCTTTCAAAAGCATAAAACCAGGCAAGATGCTTGTGGGCTTCACACACTACACGTGTACAGTGACATGTGTGTGCGTGCCCGTAGGTATGTCTGTGTAATGTGTCGTTTATTGACATCTTTGTGGCAAGTGTTGTATAAATACAAATGCGGTTGCGGTCTTTCTCCTTTGACTTATTCTTGCCTTCTTCCAAGTATCGTTGAATTCTTTGTGTGTGTTTTTGAGATGCGGTTTTACTTTGGAATCACCGTCTCGCCTCTCTTTCTATCTATGACGTTTCTTTTGCAGTTTGACGTGTTTTCTGTTTAGTACTCGTGCCATTTTAATTAGTTACACTAGAAATGCTGGTCATCGTGATGCCCTGGGACTCTGGCTCGGTGGTTTCCATAGTGGCAGGTCAGGCACAATGTTCATTCTTACCTGACAGGTATCGATGCCTCCTGACCGAGAGCCAGCACAAATCATGTTGTTGTTAACCAGGCCCCCGTACGCATCGGAGCTGTTACAGACGCTAGAAGGAATGATTTCCACTTGCGCTTCTTTTAACTCAGCCGAAATTTTACCTTTAATGGAAGACAGCATATAGAAAGGTAAAATATTCCTGCTGTTGTGTGTCACAATTCTTACTGTGCTCTTTTTTTTCCCGTTTAGCTAGCTGAAGAATGTTTCTGTTCGTGTTTAGGCAGGTATGTAATATAAACTGCCTACTTCGAATGGATTTAAACTTAAATGGGCTAAGGATTTGCAGACTTGGATGTCATGTAGTTTTTGCAATTCTTATTCTGAAGAAACGTTGGTGATGAAAATCCTGCTCGCTAGCCTTGCTCAAAATGTCAGAGGTGACTTGGCAAGCAGGCTGAGGCAAGCCCCAGCTGTCCTTGAGATTTCCACATAAGAAAGATGCACCCCACTAGCTGACATCCGACCAAGTTTGTGCTCATTGTGATTGAAGAGAGAATTTGAGGGAGTGCAGCCACTTGTAAAATACACGGGAACCCCTGAGTTTCCAATGCGCGGCATCAGAATTGTTTTTCAAGGAAAAAAGACATTTATAGCAGACAACACTGAGTAGCTGTACCATGAATCTGAAAGTCAGGTTACGTTTCTTTTCCTTTTTTCATGTTATACTTGTAAGAAGGGCTAGAAAATGTATGCCTTGGTTACATCTGTGTAGATCTAATCTGCTTTCAGTGGAAAAAATACTGAAAGCAGATATTCAGCTGCAGAAGGATTTAACGACATGTGATGAGACTATAACCCGAACAAATTCCGTTCTCTCTCAGTGAGCTTGAGGGACTGGAACCCGGTATTAGCTACGTAGCTTATAACGTGGTCAACAACGCAAGGGAATTTTTACCTTTTTCTGCCGTACGTCCCCAACCACTAATAAAGCATTCTGTCGCGTTGTCAGGGTATGGGTGGAGGTGTGCAGGGGGTAAGCAGATGGGCTGAATGTAGTCACTGTAGTGTACCGCGAAATCGAGTTCAAATAATGCAATATCATTTTCAAATGTTTCTCTCTTGAATTCTGGGTGCACAGTGATGCTTCTAATATTTCTTTTTGCCGCGTGTTTGCCGTGTTTCCAAAGGTTATGCACGCCCAAAACAGCTCTCCAGGAATATGGGTCCCTAAGAGAGAATTCAGGTATTTTTAACAATTATGTTAAAGTAAATACGTTTCTTGATGGCATTGTTTTAACTGGTTGTTTTACTGTTGGTTTATTCACCTTTAGGAATATACATTGAAAAATTCTGTAGTAAATATTTTCTGGAACATATTTGGCTAATTACCATTCTGTCTGTTCTGAACACTCGGTTTGCCTAATGCTCGCTGGGGCTGGTAAGGCGAATTCAGATTAATGATTTAAGCTGATACTCAGATTTTGCTTCCCAGCCCATCTCAGCAGGGGCCACCTGGGAGATATTCTTTTGAAAAAGATAAAAACATGGATTTATTTTGCAGAAAGGAAGTAGTCTTACACCCACAATGCTTATAGAGACTGTGCTTGAACCTAGATTTGGGAAATGCATGAACTAGAAGTAAAAAATAATGAATATCAGCTTAATATTAAATTTAGAAATAGGGCCGCAGTCATTCAGACCTAATTTCTATTCAAGTATGTTGAAAAAAATCTTCACTGGTATTAAGTGAGAATTGAATTTGGCCTGTGATGGGCAAAAGGCAGGCTGTAAAATTCAGATTAACCTCCAAAATTCTCCAGACTGTAAGATAAAAATTAATTATTTGCATTATAATACCTCTCTAAATTAATGTTTGTCAAAGCACATTTAAAGAAACAAGATGCTGATCTAGCAAAGTCCTGATAAATTATAAAATTCCAAAGTTCAGAGGTTTTTACTCTTCAGTTTCCCCCAGGTCATGGTTATGTCAACAGCTGATACGAACTTGCCTGAACTAGCGGGCAGATTTTGCAACTATGCGGAAGACTACAGAAAAGACAACAGTGATCAGAGAGCTGAAATGCAGGAGAATTGCTGGAAGTACAATTAAAAGGCCTGTTCTAAGGAGTGTTTTTACCATATAGTCCAAAAAAATTGTAGTTAAGTGCCAAATTGTTGGTTCTGTTAAACAGGAAAAAATGGAAATAGTGTTAAAACTAAAGAACTGTGATGTTTCTAATCTAAATATTGCAACATTTTCTTTTTGCAGTGAGCTTTACTAGTTTAGAAAAATCTATTAATCAGACAAATTAGAGCTCCGTGAAAAAAAAAGCGCCCAACCTAACAAAAATGTCACCTAGATCAAAAACAAGTGACCCTTTATTTATTAACAGAGATTGTTCAGGGCCAAGGCAGTAGCGCGTATCCAAGACCTCTTCGTGTTGACTTACAAAGACGTAATTTGCATCCCGTGCCGGGCTGGCGTCCGCCGCCACACACGACCGTTACAGCAAAGGCGACAAAGGGGACAGTCTTCGGTCCCTGCTACGGGCCGTACGTAAACAGGGGCCGCATGGTTTGGGTCTGCGCATTGGTTCTGCGCTATGAGAGCTCGGTCCGTCTGTCCCATCGATTTGCCTTTACCACAGGTGATGCTTTGCCTATCTACCATGTTCTCCTCATACTTAATAAAAACAGGTATTAGCATGAATACATACTTCCTTCCTGTAACGCAGTGGCCAGCGGTAAGTACTGAATTCTCATTAACTAAAACTCCACCACAAATGTGTGCAAATTGTACACCAGCCTGGAGAATCTGGAGGCTAACTGACCACGGCCACGCTCCGATTTGAGTGTCGCGTCCACCTACGATCCGGGATCCTGAGAGGCTGTCTATGAGCGGCCGTTGTCCACACTCTGCAAAACAGAACAGAGTCGCTTATATCGTTCAGACTGGGGAGCGGAGCTTTTGGTGCACGGGCGGCATTTCGGTTTTTCTTTGGTTTGTTTTTTGGGGTTTTTTTTAATCTCCAGCATTACTTGCTGTGGGATTTTTGATGTTTTCAGCTGGATCCCAACTTTCGGAGATCCCAGGGCTGTTTTCTTAGGTTATATGAAGTATGCGTGTTTTATCTGGTTACATATGTATTTCTTGTGTATGGATTTATTGTGCGTGTGCAGGGTAAGCGGGTTCCAGTCGCTGCCGCTTTATGAATTCATCCCATTTAGGTGTAGATTAAGTTTTTCCTGGAGTCCTGCGTCCAGCTCTGGAGCCCCCAGCACAGACAGGACATGGACCTGCTGGAGCGGGGCCAGAGGAGGCCACGGAGGTGATCAGGGGCTGGAGCACCTCTGCTGTGGAGACAGGCTGAGAGAGCTGGGGGTGTTCAGCCTGGGGAAGAGAAGGCTGCGGGGAGACCTTATTGCGGCCTTCCAGTGCTTAAAGGGGGGCTGTAGGAAGGGTGGGGACGATCTCTTTAGCAAGGCCTGTTGTGACAGGACAAGGGG
>VZTV01076683.1:39915-50288 GCA_013400875.1 Anhinga rufa
GGGCGGGGCGGCGGCGGCCCGGCCCCGCCGCATCCTCCGTCGAGGGGGACAAAATGGCGGCGGGGCCGGTGCGCGGGGGCGCCGCTGAGGCGGCGGCTCCCCCGGGCTGAGCTGCGGCGCCTCCCCGAGAAACTTCCCGTTACACGTTAAACACGAGTCTTTTAATGCTCCGGTGGCGAACAGCGTTAGAACCGATTACCGCGCAGGGACAGGCAGGCAGCCGACTGCCCGAGAGGCTTTGGTAAGTGTAATGTGGGGAGGCAGGGTGCGTGCCTTTCCTGCCCTCCCCACCCCCGGCTTTTGTAAAATACTGGCTGAGCAAAAGTTAGATGTTAAGGGTAGATGTAAGGTGTGAAGGGCTTGCATCTGACTGCTTGTTCTGTGAGGCGGGAACGCGAGCAGCTGTGACGGAGTGTGGGGAGAGGGGAGCGGGTTGAGCCCAGCGCCGGCGAACAAGGGCTCACTGAGCCCTGGCCGGTTCCCAGCGCGGGGAACACCCGAAGGAATCCCTTCCCAGCATTAACCAGACATAGGCAGAAGTTCCCTTGAGTTAATGCATTATTTTTTCTGCCTGCTGGGCTGTTTTGCCTTCTGCAGCCTCCTGGGATCCTCCATGGGCTGCGCTGGGGTCTGGCGAGGCACGGTCAGCAGCGCCAGGGCTTTGAAGATGTTTAGAAAACCGACCCTCTTTTCTCATTTGATGCTTGAATCAGGAGCTTTAATTAAAGTCCTTCACCGCGTTACCTAAATTCAGACGTCGGG
The DNA here is from genome assembly GCA_013400875.1 of Anhinga rufa. NCBI lineage: Eukaryota > Metazoa > Chordata > Aves > Suliformes > Anhingidae > Anhinga > Anhinga rufa. The sequence goes on from VZTV01076683.1 coordinate 40,678, forward strand.
ATTAGCCTATGCCGTGTGGTTTGCGTTGATCACGTCGAGGAATTTCTGTGGGGCAGGGGAGGAGGCCTGGCGGGGCGGTGGGTTACTTCACGGCGTACCCGATGATGTGAGGCTGAATGGGCGTCCAGGGCAGCGCTACGCTTATGTGTTGTAACTTCAGCTCCGAGAAGCTGGCCTGTTCCAGATTCTTCCATATCTCTCTCGTTAGGCAGCATCCAGCAAAGACGAGTTTCCAAGTCGGGTGGCAGATCTGCTGCCAAAAATACTTCCAGCTGGAATGATCGGCGGCCACGTGCTCTAAGAAATAGAAAGCGCCTCCCTGGGAAAAACAAAGCTGTCTTACAGAGCCGCAGCAGGTGCTGGGGTTATGCCGAACTTCTCCCTCCATCCCACCTCCTCTCAAGTACAGACCTGTGCATGTGCAGCTTGCTCGCCCGTCGGTATTCTCCCACCCTTTCCCTGCCCGCTCTTTGCTTTTGTGGCATCAGTTGGAATTAATCTAAGCAGGAAACTTGCACAGATTCAAAATGCCTATTCAGAAAGTGTGAAGGATGTACTTATTTGATCCCTTTTTTATTATAGCAATAGTTTGTTGTCTTTTTGTTTCAATCACAGTTGCTAGCATGTAATTTTTTTCGAAGGAAACTAAGAAAAATGCATAAATCCTACTCAAACTCATCAGTTTTTGACAACCCAGAGGATTGCCTTGAAAATGCCATTTTAAAGGCTGAAAGTCTTTTGCAAAAATATCCCAACAAAACAGCTTTTTTGTAAATCTTTAGCTTGATTAGTATGCTACAGGGAATTAAGGCATTTAATTAAACTAGTCATACAGGTAGATCAGCCCCGCTTCTAAGAGGCTAAAGCAGTTTATTTAAAATGCAGACTTTCAGTCTCCAACAGAGAGCTTCCCACCCAAAGAAAATCTGGTGTGTGTGGGGAGAGACACCACCACAGGAACCAGTTCTGCTTTAAATGATACACCATAATTACTTACAAAATCAGTGGCAGTTCTAGTTCCCAGACTATGTTACTTTTAGGGCTTTACTTTTAACAATAGGGCAGACTGACCAGTGTGTGGCTGCTGCTTTGCACCATTTAGCAGTAGCAAGTGGTTGTAAATCCGATTTAACTAGGGAAATAAACTGGGTCCGGTCTGTAAGCTCAAAGCCAACTTTTTATTTTCTTTTTTTTTTCTTTTCTTTTGGTCCAGTGCCTCTGGAGTAGATGATAAAAGTAATAACAAAACTTTTTAGTCAGATACTCACTGGTCTGAGCACTCGCAGTACCTCCTTCAGGGTGCCCTTCACACTGTGCACAGAGCAGAGGACCAGGGTGCAGATGACGGCGTCCACAGAACCACTGGGCACCTGGTGCAGGTCCTCTCCTGCGGCTACCAGGAAATTCTCGTAGTGGACGTGTTGGTTCTTGTTCATGCTTCTCAGAAGGCTTTTCTGGAAGTTGGGGTTTATGTCAGTGCAGGTGACTTTGCAGCCCGGTGGGTAATACTGGAAGTTAGCACCGCAGCCGGTCCCGATCTCCAGCAGCTTCAGCTCTCCTGAGGGGCTCGCAAAGTCAGGCAGATTACGAAATAGCTCCTGTTTCTGCTTCTTTGTTTTCCTCTCATGAATTGCAGAAAGCTTCTCTAAGAAGAACGGAAAAAATACCTTCCTACAGAAAGGCTCCCATATGCCCAGGAACGATAGCAGGTAGATGGGCATGGCAAGCAGCGCCAGGCAGGCACGGAAGAAGAGGATGCTGGCCTCTCTCATTTCCAGCGTGGGGCAGAGGATCCGTACTCAGCAAAAGTAGTTCTGTGGATTACAGCCCTTGGAATTCAGACCGAGCTGCACTCATGTACTTGCTGTGTTCCTCTTGAAGTATATTCAGCTCCTTGGATTGATCTGGTAGACTTTTCTGTAAAGCTGATTTTAAAGTCTGGTCACAGGCAAAGAAGGGCGAAACAGGACTGCATGCCAAACAGTTACCGTAGCGTCCCAGCTCTGGCGGAAGAGGAGCTGCCAGTCTGTTACGTAAGCAGGGTAAACTGGGCAGTACAACTTTGTATGTAACCACTGGCAAAATGTCATAAGATACCCTAATTCCGTGTTCAGCAGTTTCAGGTTACAGTTTGTATCTCTTAAAGCAACCGTATGTTGTCTCTAGCGAGCTGAAGAAAATTAATCTGAACTCTGGATTTGCTGTCGGCGTTTCGTTAGGAGTTTGACTAGCATTTCATTTAAAACGCATTTGTTTAAGAGTTAATTTATGGCGCCTTTGTAAGTAGCTGGATGAGCTAGTCAGCTCCGTGCTCCGTGCTCTCTCTGCAACAGCAGTTTTCAGTCTTTCCAGTTTGTGCACACCTGAAATGCTTTGGTATGCGTATATGGGCTGCTTTGCAGTGAATGAGCTTGCTTTTCTTGGTTATCTTTCAGACCTTTGATGGGAATCAGAGATAAAACAATTTGTTCATTCAGTAGTCACTGCATGCAGTATATGGCTTGGTTTTATTAACTTTATAAGCTTGAGTCAACACTGAACGGTCCATTCGATGCTAAATGCGTTCTGTATTTCAACTTTGCAGTCGCCGGTGCTTTTTCAAAGGGCTTGGTAGGATTGTAGATAAACCACTAGCATTTAATTGCCCTGCTCCAGGTGAGCCTAGTGTAGGGAAAGGAGGACTTCAGGTCCCTAATAAAGGCAGTTCTGTTGTGAATTGCGTTGGAGAATTTTGTTGTTCTTGAGTGATAGGTAGTCCTGTTGTCCGATGAGTTATCTCCTCCCTCTAGTGGTAAGAAAGCAAATATAAAGTCCAGCCTACGGCGGCATTGTTATTAGACTGCTTCATTAACGAACTGTGCTGTCATACCCTCCTACATCCACCTTGTGGCCACTACATTTGAGAAACAAATTTGAACAATGGGAATTACCTTCTGTGTAGACTAGTTGGATGCAAATGGAGCACAAAACAGAGACATTAATGCATTATTTTCTTACAAATAGAATCTGTATCAGGTTTTAATTCCTTGCTGCTATATTGCAGGAAATCATAGATAAGGTTAAACAGTGGCCAAGAGAGCAGCACCTTCTCTTGGTGTCCTGGGGGACTTTAACTGGACAACATTCCTAATGAAACTCCTGGCTTTTAAAAGAGACCTCCTAAAGGTGTGATCTAGATTGGAGGGAGAGTAGAAAACGAAGAGTTTAAGCGTAGGTAAAACATGTTAGTAGAGCGTGACCAGAGAGCTCTAAGGACATGGCTGATCTAGTAAGAGCTTTTCACAGCGCAGGTGAGATTTCTGCCATCTGATTTAACAAATGCTGATTTTCTCCCAGTGTAAAGAGTTCTGCTTTTTGCTTTGTAGGTGGCTGTTCAAGTTAAATCTGCGCTGATGGCATTAGCATCTAATGGCCAGTGAGAAATATGCCCAGTGAACTGGTGGTGTAATGAGCACTTCCCTGAATAAATAAAAGTCCTGTCCGGGAGGACTGTACTGGCACGGGCAAACGAACGCCTGCTCATAAATATATTTCATAATGGGAAGCCTGAAATGAAAATGCTCGTACTGATACCGTATCTATTATGCATGTGTCCTGTATTGGAAACGTTAGAGGTTGGGCATTATTCTCAGCCCTTAGAAAAACGTTAGCCCTCTCTACTTGCTTGCATGTGTCTTCTGTTCCCTTTGTTCCCTCTCCCCCTTCTCAACTCACTAAGATGCTGACGCCTCCTTGGGTTTGTGTTGGACTGAAAGGTGTTCAGATGTCTTCCCAGTTTGCCTGGTCCCTGTGCAGCAGCTCTGTTTCAGAGCTCTATCCGGAGGGCTTGTCTAACAAATGGAAGAATGCGATTCCCAGGTTGAATGTGCTGCGGATGCTCAGGACATTTTCCATACTTTTATTCTGGGTAGCCAGCTGCTCTATGTGGGCTGACTGTAAGGGTGAAAAACCTTCTGTAACGCATGAAAGGAGTACTGGAGGGAGGTCCTGCGTCCTGCAGTGCTCATGGTCACTTATTTTATTGCATACCCAAGGATATGAGGACTAGTAGGAATCCAGTAAGGTGTGACATGCATGCGCCTCAAATTCAGTTCTGAGAAATTAGTTTTCTCCAGCTCCTTCTGTGTCTCTCTGCTCAAGGAACACCCATCTCCAAAATACTTCCAGACTGGGTCACAGACCTTTTGCCAAAAGTAGGTCCAACTGGAATGGTCTGCAGCCACATGCTCCAAGAAGTAGAACGCTCCACCCTGGAAAAGAGTGCCATAAAAAATAAATAAATGTAAAAGGCCTGAGGGCTGTTCACGTCTCTATGCAGAAATTTGCCCTTTGCATAGTGGTAAACACGCGGCCTTTTATTGCCTCTCTGAAGACCAGCCTCCTCTCCTAGATGTTATGCGTGCTAGAGTCATATTTGGTTTGAACTCTGAAGTCTCTGAGTCCCTCCCATTCAGTTTTCGCTGAGGCTGGGGGTTATTACAGGATGCCTGCACATTTCTGATAAGTGCAACAGGATTGTGCAAGAGGCCATGCAGTCTGATGGCAGGAACTGCTGCCCCCGGTTTTTGTCTCTGCCTTGGATGATCTTGGACAAACCACTTTAACTTCCTTCCGTTTCTGTTTTTCTCATCCAGAAATGTGAATAAACAATTTGCTTACCCTACATACCAGCAAGGAAAAGGGATTACTTCTTTGTGTTTATAAAACATGTGCGATGGCTTTAGCAAGCAGAAATCCAGTGTCCCAGCCTACAGTCAGTATATGTGGTGCGGAATAGTTTTGTCCTTGTCAGTCTTGTGAACCCTATCAACGTTTAATTGTATCTTCCACCACATCATCCAATGTCTTTCCGAGTTTATAAATAACAGATAAAGAGCAAGTCTAAGTGTTGTAAGCAAACCTTTCCTGTAAAACTTGGTCAGTGGAGCCAAAGGGCTCCAAAGTCAAAGGCTCAAGAGCTGATGTTTCCGTCCCCTTCTTAGCGGAGTGTGTCAGGTGTGGTCTTATTCCCTCTTCCCTAGTTCTGCTTTGTAGGAGTGTACAAGATTTCCTCGAGGAATTAATTAGGTTTTCAGCCACATGCAGGGCTGAAGTCTCATTTACACATGGAGGCTCTGGCCAGTCACCCTGTGTGGATAGGATTTGTGTTAAGTTTAATTTAAACTCTTCCCCAGCTATTCTAACTGGAGAAAAAAGTATTGGAAAAGCGGTGTGTGAATGTGGCGTTTTACAAGCGTCACCTCAGATTATAATGAAAATACCTGGTTAGGTGGACAAGTTTTAAAGATAAGAGAATTGCTAGATAGGCACAGCAGCTATGAACTGAAATTGGTGTTAATAATTTACCCATGTTACAATGCCCATGCCTTCCTGCTTCCCTCCCCTTAGTCCGCCCTTGGGCTGCAGTAATCCTGCTTACCCAGTACTGCTCTACTCCTCCTCCTCCTCCCAGCACCTCCTGGGTTGTTGTTTTGGGGGGGGGGTTGGTTTTTCTTCTTGCCTTTTTCTTTCTGAAACAGCTTTGGCCTTGGAGATGTTGCAGGTTGCCCAGCTGCAAGCACGGGAGCCAGGCTGCCTGGATTGAGTGGCTGCACGTCCCGCTTGCCAGGGCAATGGGCACCCCAGACCCTTGCGTGCGTGGCAGCACACCAGTCGTGCTGAGGAGGGAGGGGGGAAGCAGGCTGAACTGGTTCTTTCATCTGCAGGTCAAGCAGCGCAGAAGAAAATTACTCGTGAGCAGATAAGTGGGTATGATGGTTGATTTTTAAGCTCTTGGCCTGGTGCAGGTGATTGCAATCTCCTACATGTAGGTCAGTACACACACCTTGGCTTGTCAGGACACAAATCGGCATCCCCAGTCTCCCTCGTGCTGCCCCAGCTTACCGTCCTGAGCACTCGCAAAACCTCCGTCAGGACTTTCCTGGTGTTGGTCACCGAGCACAGCACTAGGGTGCACACCACCACGTCCACGCTGCCGTCCGCTATTTGGCGCATTTCCTCGCCAGAAGCAACCACCAAACGTTCAAGCTTAAGGTGCCGGTTCTCCGAGAGGCTCTTGAGGAGGAACTTTCTGAAATTGGGGTTAGGGTCGGTGCACGTCAGCCGGCAGCCCGGTGGGTAGAACTGGAAATTGGTGCCGGTGCCCGTGCCGATTTCCAGCAACACGAGCTGGCCCGAAGGGCCTGCAAATTTTCTTAAGTTGCTGAACAGCTCTTGTTTCTGCCTGTAGACCTTATGGTTGTAGATGGGCGCCACTTTGGCCATGACGTATGGAAAGACTTTCTTATAGAAGGAGTCCCATAAGCCCAAGCAGGCAAGCACATGGATGGGGAAGAGGAGGAGCTGCACACATCGCTGGAGGAAGGAGACGAGCTCCATCCCCGGAGGTGGCCGGTGTCAGGCGACATGCACCCCCTGCCCGGTGTGCAGCCCTCGCTGCTGCCGGGGCCACCCCTGAACCGGATGTGTATGTCTGTCTGTCCTGTCTGTCTGGCCAGGCGCCAAGCGCCCTCTTAAAGCGGCAGAGCTGCTGGGAGCACCCGAACAGGGAGGGAGTGGAGAGCGAGCCCCGCCGAGCATGCTGGCCTGGCTTCCTACCGTACAACCTCTTCTGAATTTATTGCCTCTTTAACTGGATTGAATCAAAAAGCTCGGATCCTGCCATTTTTGAGCCTGTTACCTGGGAGAAACAACCATCCCAAACCCCACGAGTATTTTGCTTATCCGTTTTGTGACTGCTGTATCGTCACACCTCGAGCGGCTCCGGAGCAGCCGCGGTTTGGTGTGCGGTGCGCGCTCCCGGCACCTCTCGCCTCTCCCAGCAACTTGAGGGTTTAGGTGCTAGCTCATCTTATAGGCGGTACAGAGCTTGCTTAAGAGCATCGTACGCTTGTGTAACAGAAAGATTGCACCGTGATACAGGAGAAGTCTTTTAGACTGTAGCAATCCCTCTGGCTATCCACGTGTAACAGCCTGTTTAAATGACATAGGCATTCCAGCTCCTAAACCCGGTTTAGCCTCAGTGGGCTTGCGTGGTGCCCGTTAGCAAAGGCACGGGTCACCCGGTGATTGCTACAGGAGCCCAGGCACCCCGTGTGCTTTGCAGGGGGGTGTGTGTGACACGTCCCTGTCCGCAAGTCTAGGAGCTGATGAGGCAATTCGGAGGTCACGACGCCGAAGGTGAGGGGAGAAGTGAGGGCTGTAGTGATGAAATAAGGAAAAGGCAGTATCCTTATCAAGCAATTTTAATTTTTTTTGGTCCTGAGCAGCTGTGTGCTCCTTAAAGAGGCAGCACAGCGCCAGGTGGTTATTGTCCAGATCGAGAATTACAGCTTTATTTTAGTTCTTTTGCCTGAGTTCTGGGTAGTTTTGTTCTCCTGTAACCCAAGGAGGGGTTCTATGGTTTTTATCAGCTTTACTGTTCTGACCGCAGGCAAGCGAAACCATTAGCTGGAGTTGTGATATTTATCTGCTTTACAGAGCAGCGCTGGTTTGGAACTACTTTGAAACCCGGAGCGTGCACATTTTCTGCGGACTCCCCTTCGACCTGGATCGGGACAGTGAAGGAGATGGCTGCGCCGGCGGATGGGGAGGGTGGATGGGGCAGTCTGCGGGAGCACCAGTCTGTAAGAGCTGAACCCCATGCCTCTCGCCTGGGATCGCGTCTCTCCTAGGCTGCGCCGGGATCGCTGAGGTCAATTAGGAACTTTTCTTTGTTATCACTATTGGACCTCTGAGGGCATTGACCTATTTATTTCTTTAAGTGCCTTGCTTAAAGATATCTTATACAAACTGTAATAACACCCTTGGGGCCCCAGAATGTCCTTGAAGTATTTCTGGTGCGTGGCCCGCCCCGAAGGGACCCGTGTGCCCACAGCTCCCGGCAGCTCTGTGGGTGCCCTAGTTGGAAGCCGGGGTGTGCTCCTGCACCTCCGTCCCGGGGCCGGCTCGCCCTGCGGCCAGCGCCAGCAGCTTGGCCCGGGCCGGGCGCTGTGAGCCTCTGGATGCTGGCACCGTCAGCTGTCTAGAGAAGGTATTTTTTCTGATGTTATGTGACTTAACTTTCATGTTCGGACGCTTAAACGCTCTGTATTTGGGAGATACTCTCCCGTTTCTCAGCAGCTTGTTGTCAGTGGATTTTTTCCCTATATTTCAGTGGTTTTATCTCCGCTTATTTCACATCTGCTGGAAGTTCAAGCCTTAGTGAGAATCAAGCTATGGGAGGTCTAGTTTGGACTGAAAATTTCTCAGAATCTGCAGCTTTCTGTAGCAGCTTATTTAAGGTGTGTCTGAGTGCTTTTGATTAGTTATGGCTTGAGATATCTACATTTTTTAGGTCGTGTCTGCCCTTGTGTTACAGTAGGGTAGTCCCATAAAAGTCAGCGATGTAAAGTGAGGGCAGATTTAGTTCCTGTGTCATTTCTAAAGCAAGATAAACGGGTTCTCCAGCACAGTGCTGTGTCCTGCTAGCTTGTCTGCTCGGCACACAGCTCCTAAAGCTCTGCACGGAGGACAAAGATTTAAAATTCTGTGAAGGGGGATGTTTCTGCAAGGTGGATTTTTTTTTTTTTCTCCCTAAACCAGAAACCTAATACAGCGTTTCAGGTTGTTCTTACAGCAACACAGGTACAGTCCTATCGAGAACAAGAACTACATAATAAAAATTGATCCCAAAATTGCAGTCATAAATTATAGGTATAATATTATAGGCATAAATTCTATGTATAAAGGAGAAGTTTTCTCCCTTACTGAAGAAGGGTAACTTGGGTCAATTATTAGCACTCTCTTACTCACTATTTTACTGGAAAAAAGCAGAAATGCGCCTATACGATGGGGTTGTGGCTGAGGACAGTATTCCACAGGAGACGTCCACCTCTTCAGGGCCCTGGGGAGCTGCCCAGCTCCCTGAGGGACCTGCCAGGTGCTGAGGAAGGACCTTGGAGGAGAAATGGAATAGCCCAGGTGGCCTTTAGAGGGAAGAAGCCAACACAACGCCCAGATCTACCGGACAAAGAGCGCCACGGCGTCTGTGACATTAACGTCGTTTTGGCACTTTTAAATTTCCTTTGTATAATCTTCCTGGGACCGTAGTCCAGGGATGAGGCTGCGGAGCTGCTCTTGGTGATGCGATCTGTGAGGTGCGTGGCCGTCTGAAGTTTTAGCTTATCCCGAAACTGTAAAAGACAAGGAAAAAGGAGAAGAAAAGGCGTTTGGCTGATGGAAAGTTTTCCTTTTCGCCCTGTCCCGGATCGCACCGAGTGTTTGTTACGGGACTTCTGCGCTCCTTTCTGAAGCGGGTTCTGCCCGGACAGTGAGAAAGGGGAAGCGCTGGCCTAAGCAGAGCGTGGCTCGGAGAGCAGCGGGGGCTTGCTTTGCCTTTCCCAGGGGAACCGCGGCGGTTCCCGGTGTCGCGGGCGGCCGCGGCGGGGCCGGGGCCGTGCTCTGTGGTACCGGTACCGGCTGGGCAGGCCCCGCTCGGCCCCGCGGCGTGAGCTCCGGCCGTTCGCTTAAGCCTAAGCTCAGTTTAACCTGGCCTAGAGCTGCGCCTCTGAGGCCGGCGGCAGCGCTGCGGGCGGGGGGCCGGGCCGCCTCGCACACACACCCACACACCC